>UFQX01000384.1:622265-663837 GCA_900497675.1 Arapaima gigas | reverse complement strand
CTGTCTTTGAAGAATCCATTACATATTTCTCCTGCATCATTTCTTTTCTGGCTGCATCAATTTTCTTTTGCTTTTGGTAAAGTTCATCTTTCATTTGTTCAATCAAGTCCATGTCTTTTTGTCTCTGTTCCATCCAAGCTTCCATTTCGTTTTTCTGCCTGGCCAAGTCAGCTTTCATCTGGTCCATGTCGTCTTTCTGCAGTTGTATCTCCTGCCATTTTTCAGCAAGTTCTTTCTCTTTTCCATCAATTTCAGTCTTTGCAATTTTCACTCTTTCTTCTTCTTTTGTTATATCTTCTTTGGCTTTCTCAAGTTCTTCTTGCTTCTGGTGAAGATCAGCTTTCATTTGTTCAATCAAGTCCATGTCTTTTTGTCTCTCTGTTGTAGAAGCTTCCATCTCTTGTTTTTGCCTGAGTACCTTGGCTTTCACTTGGTCCATGTCATCTTTCTCCAGTTGCATCTTTTGTTGTTTCTCAGCAAGTTCCTTTTGTTTTCTGTCAATTTCTGCCTTTACAGAGTGCATCACATTTTTCTCCTCCATTATTTCCTTTCTGGCTGCATCAGTAACTTCTTGCTTCTGGTGAAGATCAGCTTTCATTTGTTCAATCAAGTCCATGTCTTTTTGTCTCTGTTTTGTCCAAGCTTCCATGTCTTGTTTCTGCCTGAGTAATTCAGCTTTCATTTGGTCCATGTCCTCTTTCTCCAGTTGCATCTCCTGCCATTTCTCAGCGAGTTTTTTTTGCTTCCTGTCAGTTTCTGTCTTTGAAGAATCCATTACATATTTCTCCTGCATCATTTCTTTTCTGGCTGCATCAATTTTCTTTTGCTTTTGGTAAAGTTCATCTTTCATTTGTTCAATCAAGTCCATGTCTTTTTGTCTCTGTTCCATCCAAGCTTCCATTTCGTTTTTCTGCCTGGCCAAGTCAGCTTTCATCTGGTCCATGTCGTCTTTCTGCAGTTGTATCTCCTGCCATTTTTCAGCAAGTTCTTTCTCTTTTCCATCAATTTCAGTCTTTGCAATTTTCACTCTTTCTTCTTCTTTTGTTATATCTTCTTTGGCTTTCTCAAGTTCTTCTTGCTTCTGGTGAAGATCAGCTTTCATTTGTTCAATCAAGTCCATGTCTTTTTGTCTCTCTGTTGTAGAAGCTTCCATCTCTTGTTTTTGCCTGAGTACCTTGGCTTTCACTTGGTCCATGTCATCTTTCTCCAGTTGCATCTTTTGTTGTTTCTCAGCAAGTTCCTTTTGTTTTCTGTCAATTTCTGCCTTTACAGAGTCCATCAAATTTTTCTCCTCCATCATTTTCTTTCTGGCTGCATTAGTAACTTCTTGCTTCTGGTGAAGATCAGCTTTCATTTGTTCAATCAAGTCCATGTCTTTTTGTCTCTGTTCCATCAACGCTTCCATATTGTTTTTCTGTCTGGCGAAGTCAGCTTTCATTTGCTCGATGTCGTCTTTCTCCAGTTGCATCTCCTGTTGTTTCTCAGCGAGTTCTTTTTTTTTTCTGTCAATTTCTGCTTTTGCAGAATCCATCTGTGTTTTCTCTTTCATCATTTCTTTTTTGGATTCGTCAATTTTTTCTTTTTCTTTCTGAAGTTCAGTTTTTTCCACTTCAATTTTGTCTATCTTTTCTTTTGTTGAGCACATAATTTGGTCAGTAGTTTTTTTTTGTTCGTTCAATTCGGTTTTCAGCTGCTGAACAGCCTCTATCTCTTTGTTCAACTCATCAATTTTGTTTTCCAGTTGTTCTCTTTGTTCCTTTATTTCAGCTTTTATGACTGTTGTCTTTTTCTGCTCGTCATCCTTCAGTTGTTTTTGACTCTGTTGCTCAGTCTTCATTTGCTCTTTCTTATATTCGTCCACAGTTTTTTCCATTTCCTCTAATTTCTTTTGCATACTTACTGCTCTTTTTTCCATTTCATCCTTTCACAAAGTTTTAGAATTATTTTTTCAGTAATTTTGTAAACTTATTTTTCATTTAACCATTTGAATTTTGGTGTTCGTTGGTTCTGTCATATTTTTAAATGTTTAGTTTTTATACTGAAATTAGAGTTTCTATAATATTTTTGTGTTTTTTATTTTTTATTTTTTTTATTTACTATCAAGAAGTTTGATAAAGTCAGAATTATGTAAAAAATATTTTGGCTTAGTTTATTCAAAGTGCTAACTAAATTTTGTTATGCATGTGCAAAGTGTATGTATTTTTGCATACATATAATAAATTTACATGGATACATACCTTTTGTGTTTTCCATAATCTGTCTTCATCCCTAGTTTGTTGTATTTCATCCAAAGCTTTCTGCAGCTCAGACTTCATTGGATCTTTCTTGTCTTCTGTTTTTCTTTCTGTCATCTGCTTTTCTGTGTCTTCTTGTTTTTTTTGCAACTCTTTCCTTTTTACTTCTACCTCGTGTTTTTCTCGCAAAGTGTTTTCCTCTCTTTTTTCCAGCTCCTCTGTCTTTCTTCTCATCTCAGCCTTCATCTTCTCCATGTTTTCAGTGTCACTCTTTATTATTTCCATTGTACTTTCTGCTTCATCTTGTTTTATTTTCACCTCCCTCTTCATTAGTTCCACTTCATCTCTCTCCTTTTTTAGGTCCTCCTTTTTTTGTTGTAATTCTTCTTTATCTTTGAGAATTTCTGCCTTAGCTAGATCTAGAATGTCTTTTTCTTTCTTTGCTGCTTCCATGATTTTTTCTAACTCTGCTCTCTGTCTTTGTAGCTCTGCCGTTATGAGTTTCATGTCACTTTCCTTTTTCATTGATTGTAATATCCATTGCTCTACCTCATTCCTCTTTCCTTGGATTTCACCCTTCATCTTTTCAACTTTGTACATCTCTACCTTTATTATTTCTATTTTATTTTCAATTTCATCCTTCTGTTGTTGTATTTCAGCTTTCATCTGCTCCAGAATATCTTTCTCTCTGTTTGTCTTTTCCAGTCTTTTTTCAATGTCTTCTCTTTGTCTCTGAATGTCAGACTTCATCTTTTCTACCTCGTATTTCTCACTTTGTGCCTTTTCCATCTTAATGTCTATTTCTTCCTTCTGTCTTTGCAGGGCAGCCTTTGCCTTTTCAATCTCATCCATTTCTTTTCTGTTTTTTTCCCTTTTGTTTTCAACATCTTGTGTCTGCCTCTTCAAGTCTGCCTTTACATGTTCCATTTCTTCCATTTCCCTCCTTATTTTTTCTATTTTATTGGCCAGTTCTTCTTCCTCTTCCTGTAATCTAGCTCTCAATTCTAGCTGTTCTTTTTCAGTCTCATCCCATAGTTTCTCGATCTCGATTTTAATCCTCTTGATTTCATATTTTACTTTTTCAAAAGGTTCCTTCTCTTTTACATCCATTCTTCTCTCTAAGTTGTGTTTTTCCCTCATTATCTCTGCCTTAATTTTTTCCAACTTTACTTTTGCTTCTTTTGTCTCTACAATCCTGATTTCTATTCCCTCTATCTGTGCTTTTATTTCAGCTTTTATCTGTTCCATTTTAGCCCTCTCTTTTATTGTCTCTTCCTTGCATTGTTCAATCTCGTTTTTGTATCTTGAAAGATCAGCTGTCATCCTCTCCAGCATTTCTTTCTCCCTTAGTGTTTCAGCATGTGTCTGCAGGAGCGCTTCTTTCTCTCTCTGTACATTCACCTTCATCTGTTCAATCTCTTGCCTTTCCCTATCTCTCTCTTTCTTGGTTTGTTCCCAAACTTCTTTTGCTCTCTCAATCTCATATCTGATCAGCTCCAGTTCATCTTTTTTACTTGCTGTCTCATCATATGTTATTGTACGTGTCTCAGATTTTCTCAGGGAAATTCTGAAATCCTTTGATTTGTCCCATGTTCTCTTTACAGAAAGAATTTCTCTCTGAGATGCAGCTTTCGGTTTATTGCTTTCCTTGGTTTGATCTGCCTCCTCTTTTGCCTTTTGAATGTCCATCAGGATCCTCTCTAGTTCTTGTCTCTGTTTCTCTATTTCTGCTCTCATCTCCAGCTCCTCTTTGATAATTGCATACCTTCTGTTTTCCATCTCTTCTTTTGCTCTCTCCATATAACGTATTTGTTTGAGTAACAACTCATTATTTCTCTGTATGTCGGCTTTCGACTGTTCTACCTCTTCATTTGCTTGCAAAGCCTTTTCGGCTTGCTTTTCTGTTTGTTCCATCTGTTTCTTTATTTCTGCCTTCATCTGTTCCAGTTCATTCTTCTCTTGCTGGATTTCTGCCTTATTGTGTTCAAAAATTTCATTGGCCTTTTGTACTTCACTACAGATCTGGTCCATTTCTTCTGCTTTTCTTTTCAGTGTTGCTCTTTCTTTTTCTAGGTCTTCTTTCTCTGCATGTAATTTCAATTTTATTTGTTCTATCTGATTCCTCTCTAGTTTTGTCTCTTCTTTGTCATTCTCAATTTGTACTTTTGCTCTTTGTATCTCAGTCTGCATTTTTTCTAAGTCTTCTTTCTCTTTCTGCATTTGAGCTCTTTGTTCCAGCTCTTCTGTTTCTGCTTCATACAGTTTCTTCTCCATCTCTTCTTTCAGACTGTTTATTTCATACTTGATTTTGTCAAATTGTTCTTTGTCTCTCCTCATCTTATTTCCCTTTTGCACCAACTCATCTTTCTCTGTTTGTATATCTCTTTTCATCAGTTCCAGTTTCTCTTTAGCTCTTTTGGTGTCCTCAATTTGCTTTTCTATTTCTTCTGCCTGTGCTTGTAGCTCAGCTTTCATTTGTTCCACCTTGTCTTTGTCTCGTTGCATCATTTCCCTGCTTTGATCCAAGTCTTCTCTTGCCTGTAGTATCTCTCTCCTAAGCCTCTCTAACTCTTCCTTGAGCTTCACTGTCTCTTCTCTTTGCCTCATCACAAAGTCTTTCTCGGTTTGTACCTCGGCTTTTAGGCATTCAACACTGTCCCTCTCTCGCTTGGTCTCTTCTCTCCTCTGTTTTAGTTCTTTTTCTGTCTCCTCCATTGCTCTTTCCATCTCCTCTTTCTCTCTCTGCACCCCTACTTTGAGGTGTTCCAGTTCCTCCCTTTCTTGCTGGATTTCAGCCTTCTGCTCTAGCTCTTCCTTCACAACCTCATATCTCCTCCTCTCCAGCTCTTCTTTTGCCCTCCTTGTCTCATCTCTTTGCCTTTCTACCATGTCTTTTGCTTTCTGTACATCTGTTTTCATCTGCTCCATCTTGTCTTTTGCTTGTTTTGCCTCCTCCATTCTGATTTCTGCTTCCTTCATTTTTTTCTGAAATGCAGTTTTCATTTGCTCCACCTCGTCCCTTTCCCGGTTTGTCTCTTCCCTACTTTGTGCCATTTCGTCTTTTGCTCTTTGCAGCTCACTTTTTATGTGTTCTATCTTATTTTTTTCCCTTATGACCGCTTGTCTTCCCCTCTGTAGAGAGTCTTTCTCAGTACTCAGCTCAGCTTTAATTTGTTCAATTTGCTCCTTTTCTTTCTTTGTCTCTTCTCTGTCATGTTCCATCTCAACTTTAGCTTTGTGAATTTCCAACTTCAGTAATTCTAGGTCTTCTTTTTCCCTCTTAATTGCAGCTCTTTTTTCTTGCTCTTCTTTTTCTGTGTCAAACAATCTTTTCTCAACCTCTTCTTTGATTCTGTTTATCTCATATTTAATCTGTTCAAACTGTTCTCTTTGCCTTCTTGTGTCAACCCGTGTCCTTTCTAAATCATCCCTCTCTCTCTGAATCTCTATTTTCATATGTTCCATCTTCTCCTTTGCTAGCTTTGTCTCTTCTACTGTGATTTCTGTTTCTTCAATTTGTCGTTGAATCTCCACCTTCATCTGTTCCATTCTGTAGTTTTCTCTTTTAGTCAGTTCTTGACTTTGTTCAAGCTCTTCTTTCTTCCTCAGTACCTCAAACTTTATCTGATCTAGTTGTTCCCTCTCTTTGCCAATCTCATCTCTTTGTATCACCAGGGACTCTTTTTCTATCTGTATTTCAGCTTTAATCTTCTCAATTTTCTCCCTTTCATGCCTCGTCTCTTCCCTATTTTGTCTCAACTCTTTTTTGAGTCTTCTAATTTCAGCCTTCAGCTGTTTCACTGTACCTTGTAATTTTTTTCTTTTGTGCATCATTTGTTGGAGTTCTGTGTTCTGTATCTGGATTTTTGCCTTCAAGTGTTCCATCTCATCCTTTTCCCTCTTTGTCCCCTCCCAGAGCTTCTCGATTTCCTCTATGGCTCTCATTGTCTCTTCTGTCCTCCTGCGCAGGGCATATCTCTTTTCCTGGATGTCAACTCTTACCGGTTCTTTTCTCTGTGCATGGTGTCTGATCTCTTCACCCCTGTCTTCTGGTTCCACCTGTGCGTATTCCCTGGACATCATTTGCTCTGTTTGTGAAAGAAATGCCAGGATCCATTTAGATTTTCTCATAAGTACAATAATGGCCACTCTCTGGAGTGATCCTATGGTGTTTGACAGACCTGCTCAAGCTATTAATTACCTAGATGCTTCTAAAGTTGGAAATCACTTCTGCCTAATTTGCCCCAGTGTAGTTCTTTATATTTATGTTTTACATTAACTGACTCCAAATCTAGTGTTACTCAACAAATGAGCCAGGACTTGTTGAACCTCCTGGATGGCTCAGATCATTGAGCAGCGTTTTGGTTGTCATGCATGCTTGCATTGACTGCAATAAAAAAGTAGTTGCGCATTTACAAAACAAAGGGCCACTATTATAAAATTCCACTGTCGAGAAATATAATAGCATAATTTCAGAAACAATCAGAGCATTATCTCCTGTCATCCTTACCGAATTAAAAAATTTTTTGACATAATTGTTGCACAAATTAGTCATTACTTTAGTGAGAAAAGTGTTCAAATATGTATATCTCACCAAGTTTTTCAGTGAGTTTGGGCTCCATCTGTTTCAGTATCTGGTAGAAGGCTTCTCTGTGCAAAGCAGGTTCTGTTTCGAGGGCACTGAACAGTGCTCTCATTACGCCTTCATCTGTCTCAGCAAAACGGATCTCCCACACCTTCTCTTCACGGATCAGGTGCTTTGCGATTGCAGTTTCAGCAATGGGTCTGCTGTGCTGCACACCCTGGATGATCCGGTCACGGTTCACCTCCAGGAAGTCAACAGCTGGAGCGTGGTGAGAAAAAAGGAACATAATTTACAAGGCTGCTTTCCTCCTACAGTCCAAGATATGTTCAAGTAAATGTTTCAGTCTGTTTTCCCTGTAGTGTGTGTACGTGCGAGTGACTGTGTGGCGTCCCTACAGTCGAATGATTTCCCATCCAAGGTGTACATGTGCTTCTGCTCTAGGCTGTGGAACACAGCAACCCCAGCGTGGACAAGTGGATCACAAAAATGAGTTATAATCGCAATGATGAACTGCTTAACTTCCTGAAAATGTTCTTTCCTACAAACACACTAACTAAAATGACTGAACGAAACTCATATTTTTATTAATGATGTTGATTCAGCAGATAATATAGTATTTATACCACCTTGCACCTTAAAAGAGCCAGGTTCAAATCCCACCTCCTGCTGTAGAAGCTAAATTTGGTGCTTCTTCTTCAGTGCCTACCCTGTTACAATTTTATCCTTTCAGAATAAGCAGTTACTGAAAAGGGATGGATGGATGGATGGATGGATGGATGGATGGAGGGATTAAAACTTTAAAACATTCCCACATCCTCCTGCACAAGAAATTCCTCAGCTTAACAAGGGTGATTAATGGCCTGAGCAGAAAAAAACAAAGTCTTCATGTTGAAGTTAAAATCTTGATAATGTGCTTCAGCAGTAGAGTAACTTTAAACTTACCCCAGTTACGGGATTCTGCCATATTTGCTTTTCAGAGACAAGTTTCAGGTGATGTTGCAGTACCTGCTAGCCTGGAAGGGAACAGCACAGCATTCATACCATTACCATTATGTGTCAGCTATTAAAGTTGTAAAAATTGGCACTTAAATATTCAAGTCTCGAAAGAAACATTATGCTTCTAAAGAAGACAATAAGTACTGATGAAAAGTTAGACATCACAGACAGGAAGAGATATTTAAATACAGAAATAAATCAACACCCATCTCTGCGACTCAGTCTCAACAAATTTCCAAATTTAATACTCAAAAATGCATCATGTCTTGACCCTTGAGCCGTAGGAAAGTGGAGAAATGAATAGCATGGTGGTTTGTGTGGCTGCTTTCCACTTAAATGAGCCACATTTGAATTCTGCCATAACAGTTTGTTTACAGGTTTAGACAGTGTCACTCTATAAGCAGCACATGCGTCTGACAACACATTGAAAGATTTTACCTTTTTATCTGTCATCTGCAGGAAAAGTTCATAAGGAACCAGCTTGCCAGGTCATCAGAGGTAACCACTTCCAAACAACTTACATCTCTTTGCCTATGTTGTTGGTTGCATCTAATTTTTAGCTGGCTGGATCTGAAGGCATAATGATTGCCAATTTCATACGGAGAAATTTCTACAGCTGATGTGAAAATATCTTCAGTGGTGCACTGGCTCTGGTCCCCTCTGATAAGGGTGTGGCTGTCAGAGCTTTGACTTCACTCCTAAAGTCACCAAGTGTCACTTCTAAACAAAACACCGCAATGTCATAATAAAACTGGCCGTACTTGATAATAGTTAAAAATTAAGATAATAACACTAACATAGTGAAAATATATACTTGCATGAGGTATTTGTCATGGTGTCAATTTTGTGAAATTGCAAAATAACCGAAATCTGGTTTCAATTATCTGCTGCATTATTCAAGAAATTTTTGTTTTAGACTAACTTTTACATAAGTGTTGTGAACGAATGAAAAAAAAAATTATGAAATAATGATTCAGAAGGCAATTTTTGGGAAGATTTTCTCACAGTGTCAGATGTTTTGGAAATTAATTTCATTGTAGGGTTTAAGTCAGGACATTAATTAGTTACTTTCTTCTCTTGGACAAAGCCTGTTCGCACTTATGAAGCATGTCTGTTGCTTCTTTGGCCATTCGTTTCTAAAGTATGCTGAATTTATTGTTCATCCTCTGGTACAAGTTCATACAGAATAATACGGATGAAACATAACTGCAGCCATAACCCGATCCTCCAAACATATACTATTCAAATTCATAACGTCCACTGGTACCTCACATAACACTCTACCCACCTCCTGGACCAGGCTGTGGTGATAAATGCTCTGCGTTACTGCAACACCCATCTCTTTGGGCTTCTGGTCTTCAACTCAGAAAGCAGGGTTGTGTTTCACCTGCCCAAAGTTTCCCCACATCACTCTTGTCCTTTTCTGTCTCCATTGGCCCTCTGTACAAACTTTAAGACTCTTGTTACGGACTGTAACCTCCATATGTAGAGAACCTGATAAATACCTACAGCTTAGCAATAGTCTTGCGTTCCTCTTTCTATGCCCAACTGCTGGTCCAACTCACAAGGGGTCAGAAATCAAAAACCCATTAGTTCTCAGTTTTGGGCCCAGTGCAGTATAAATAAACTTATTCTGTCCCTCAGAATTGCTAAGTCCCTCCAAAACCCATTTCTTTGAGTCATATGCCTCTCCTCACAAGTACATAAATGAAGCCAACAGCATCTGCTATGATTATCTATGTATTTTCTGAGTGAATCTCACTTTGGTAGGCAGCTACTTGAGGGATATGAACAATGAACAATCTTGACTATTTCGAAACGCTTTGTTTGTTGCAGATGCATTTACATCTGAGCGCTATTTTACTTTGGAGAAAAATATCTACCAAGTGCATAAGTGTCACATAAAAGCAAATGATCAGAACCATTATTTACAGTCTAATCCATTATTGTGTACTTTTCCAGGGACTCATAATTGAGAGGCACGTCTGTGTTAAACTGTTTAGCTCTGGGTAGTAAGTTGTAAGAAAGTTATGTAACTTTATTTCTACCCTACTAGCAGTACAAAAATCTGTATGATTTTTAGTACGATTTTTAGAGGCGCCACACACTTTTGGCACATATTGGAAGTGCTGTGAACTTCTTTAAACAAACTTCAACATTATCAACAGTTCCAAGCTTAACACATGCAAAACTATTAATTTCACCAATGCCAGCGGGATTGCAGTGAAGGTAAAACGGGAAAATGAGATGATAAAGAACAGTATAGGTGTGGATTTTTCAAAATTTCTCAGTTATGGCCACAGGACCAAAATAGAGGCTGTGAACTGAAAAATCAAATATTATTCCAGAACGCACGGACGCTAGACTGAGGAATTAAACATTAATTCCACCAATAACATGTTAATATATACTAAATACGTATTTAATTTGTGTCTGAAAGACCGACGTTCGAAAAGCGACGCGGCCGCCACGATCGCGTTATTGATGGATAACTCGTTCCTGTTTTTCAGCTGTTGTCTCCGCCTTCAAGTGTGACGTTACTTATGTGCCAATGGAAACAGCGGGCTGAGCTTCGTCATCATTTGGGGCGTAGACAAAAAGAAAAATTACGCCGTGAAGAGACAAAGGGAGTTGTTGGCCGCCATTTTGTGATCCAACAGCGGTCACTGGCGCCGGTAACGTCTCTGTTACTTTGATTGGGCCTTTAGTGTTGCGCGTATCGTTTTAAGACTGCTTTTATTTTTCATTTGACGTCACAGTAAAACAAGATGTCCCGGGACCGATTCAGGAATCGCGGCGGATTTCAGCGCAGAGGCAGCGGCGGGATGCGTGGTGGAATGGGCAACCCGAACTTCAGGAATCAAAACCAGCATCCCTTCCAGAACCGCGGCCCGCAGGGCGGGATGAACCACGGGCCGCCCATGAGCCAGGCCCTGCCGCAGAAGCCCGTGACGCCGCAGCCCCCGCCCGTGGCTCCGGCCGGAGCACCGGCGGCGCAGGCCCCTCCTCCGCAGGCCAGCAAGTCCCCGACGCCAGGTCCGGCGAATCAGCCTAGCCCAAAACTGAACTCCCCACCGCCGAAAACGGGGCTCTCGTCCCCGCAGCCCCAGGCCAACAAGAACGTGACGAATGTGGGACTTGGGAACGGGCAGAAGCCCGTGCAGACACCGAACAAGGTGGCGCCACAGCCGCCGCCGGCCCAGGACAGGGACAGCCGGGACGCCAAGGAGGAGAACGCTAGCGAGCTGCAGCCGGTAGCCGCCCGCTTCTGCACAGCTCCTTTACATACAGAATGTTATTCTGTCGGTATTTACACACTCTTTCAAACTCCTAGTTTAGTAACCCTTCCACGCGCTGCACCGCCGACGCGTTTTTACTTCAGTCGCCCCCCGCCATTTCAGGCGCCGCCGCCATTTTGTGTCTAGAAACTGTGGCGCCGCGCAGACACGTACGCAACTTAACATATTCATACTGAGGGCAGAATTCAAATGTTAATTTAAAAAGCACATAGAGAACATAAGTCTTTCTACGTCGCGGGTGGATATTTCGAATGCTTTGATGATACCTCTTTATTACGGGGTTAACATTTAAGGGCTACTTCAGGGGCAGATCCGATTGTCTAAGACGCTAAATCTCACGATAAAGTAAAACTGCGAACTTTATTTTTGTTTTTCTATTGTCTGCTTAAGTTAATACTGTGCTTTGTGGACGTTCGAAAATGTAGTTGCTATGGGAACAGTGCTTTGCCGGGCTCTGATTCGTCTGTGGCAGTCGCGTGACCTGGCTCCTTTAAATGGCCAGTAAGCATATCGTTATGCAGCTGATGAATCAAAGCGATGGTTTGTTGACAATTTTATTAGGTTTTTCATTCATATGTTCAAGTTTAACTTCTGCTGTTTTGTTTTGAGCCACACATGATGGCGTTAGTTTTGTGTCCATCAGTCTTGGGAAGGGAAATGGGACGAAAGTGGGCATTTACTTCGGTTTCAGCCAAGTTGTTATGCAGTGTATACAGTTTTTAGTAGTAGCCTCATTAGCTACCGAAAGGGCAAAGTTGTTCTTCTCACACCTCCCAGGATTCAAGGGCAACCCTGTCACTGCTGCGGAAGCCTGGAGAGAAGACGTACACACAGCGCTGCAGGCTCTTCATCGGCAACCTGCCCAACGACATCACAGAGGAGGAGTTCAGGAAGCTGTTTGCAAAGTACGGGGAGCCCAGCGAAATCTTCATAAACAAGAACAAAGGCTTTGGCTTCATCCGCCTGGTAAGGCATTGGCCGTCACCTTTTATCAGTAGAGGAATCCTCGGCGTTCTTTCTGTTTGAGGAGAAGTGGACACAAAAGTGTCAAGGATAAATGGGCTAGTGTTTATGTCGGCTTTCTGCCTGCTAACGAAATTAAGGTTGTCTGATACCTTCAATGCCCTCTTTTGCAGGAGTCCCGAGCACTGGCTGAGATCGCCAAGGCAGAGCTGGATGACGTGCCTATGAAAGGCCGCCAGCTGCGCGTACGTTTTGCCACACACTCGGCTGCACTGTCAGTACGCAACCTGTCCCCCTACGTCTCCAACGAGCTGCTGGAAGAGGCCTTCTCACAGTTCGGCCAAGTCGAGAGGGCCGTGGTTATCGTGGACGATCGAGGCCGCTCCCTGGGGAAAGGCATTGTGGAATTTGCCTCAAAGCCTGCTGCCCGAAAGGCTATGGATCGCTGCAACGAAGGGGTCTTCCTGCTCACCTCGTAAGGCCACCCGATTGTATGGAATCGTTGCGTGTTCTTTGTTAAGGAAACTTGGTTTGTTCTAGTTTTCTTAACACCATTTGGACACAGTATCGAAATGTGACAAGAAATAAACTGCAGGTGACGCCAGCGATGTTTCAGACACTGTATTCACCCTGAGGCGCTTTGCGTTGCAGGTCTCCTCGGCCCGTTGTTGTAGAGCCCCTAGAACAGTTTGATGATGAAGATGGCTTGCCAGAGAAGTTGGCCCAGAAGAACCCTATGTATCAGAAGTAAGCAGATTGTTCTTTGACTTCATTGGCAGAAGTTGGTCTAGATGTGTAAAGCATTGTGAAATCGTTTCATTGTGACATGTAAAATTTGCGTCTGCGTACATGTCATCTCCACCCAAAAGAGAGCGTGAGCAGCCCCCTCGCTTTGCCCGTCCTGGCACCTTTGAGTTTGAGTATTCCCAGAGATGGAAGTCTCTAGATGAGATGGAGAAACAGCAAAGGCAGCAGGTGGAGAAGAACATCCGTGAAGCACGGGAGAAGCTGGAAAGTGAAATGGAAGACGCCTACCATGAGCACCAGGCCAACATGCTTCGACAGGGTGAGCCTCTTTAAACCCACGCTGTAACCCATACATAGCCCCTGTTGTCTTGCAGACTACTAACCACTTTTCTTGTTTCCACCTCTAGACCTGCTTAGACGACAGGAGGAGCTGCGTCGCATGGAAGAGCTGCACAGCCAGGAGATGCAGAAGCGCAAGGAAATGCAGCTCCGGTACAGCCATGGCTCCTGAGACGTTTCCCTGATTGCATGTAAAATGTTTGGTGTTGGTTAACGCTCCTTTTTTCCTCCAGAAAGTCACCTGCGTGGCCTTGTTTGAGGGACTTTCCCTGCTCCAGCTGCTTAGCTGCGAATATATTTTCTAATACTATATGTTAGCTACTGTCTTGGTGATTCTAATTGCCTTTGTGTTTGTTTTTGCTGGGGGTTCAAAAGACAAGAGGAGGAGCGCCGCCGCCGGGAAGAAGAGATGCTCCGTCAAAGAGAAATGGAGGAGCAGATGCGACGTCAGCGGGAAGAGTCATATCGCATGGGTGGTTACGTGGACAGTGTAAGCATGGAGTGTAAGCATCACTGTCTGGTGGAGAGTGTATGAGTGTTTTGTTGCTCACTGTTGTCTGCTCTGTGTTCACAGAGGGACCGTGAGATGAGGCTGGGTGGGGGAGGAGCTATGGGCATGTCAGGTGAGGTCCTAACATATCAGCATCTTTGGTGGATATCCAGTGACCTTGTGAGAACATCCCTGGGCATCCATGTGAACTCAACACAGTGTTCTTATTGGTAGACATGCCCTTTGGATCACCCAGTCAGAAGTTCCCCATGGGCGGCATGGGCTTTGAGGGACACCAGGCCATGGGGGCACCCACGGCCGGCAGCATGGGGGGTGCCATGATGCCCAACGAAATGGTAACGTATCCCTGAGAGGGAGCAGAGGGAGAACGGGTGGGAGGGCTTTTTCCTTTTATTGGATGATAAATTTTTAGGCTCCAAGCTGGAACTGCCTCTGATCTCAAGGTTGCTACTTTTGTGTCATTTAAGTTGTGTACCTGTGACGTTTCTTTTACATACACACGTTGAGCGAGCCTTCTCTAGCTGTGTGCTACACCCTCCCCCGTCACTAAAACAAATTGAGGCGCATTGTAGGCCTGGGCGATGTCAGTGTCATCATCTTCATTATATATCGGTTCTTTCAAGGTTTTCAGAAGCAGTCTTTTGGTATCTTGAGTATCTGTTTCTTTTGATGACATCTAATTTCTCAGTCACTGTAACTACTTTTGTAACGTATAACAAATGTAATATGCCTAATGAAACAAAATGGCACTGTAGTTGAAACATACATACAGCACAGGGAATTATATACAGAAAGCAGTGAATAATGCACTGATACAGCTCAATGGTTGTACTCAGCTGTAAAATTACTGTTAATATAAGGAATCAAGCATTTTTCTGAATAATATTTCTGATTTATCGCCCAGTCCTACTCCATTGGTCCCTTCTTTATACACAAATGCGGCTGTGTTTGATCAACCTGTACTAAACCCTCAAATGCAGTAGTTTGCTCCTGACTCAGTGCTATTATTGCTCGTAGTGGAGTTATGATCTGCAAGTCCTGTCTTCAGTGTTAGGTGGACACAGACAGGCACATTATGCTGCCACTAAGTGCTGCAATACTGTGATGATCTGTCTTGAAGTACCTGGTGATGCAGAATTCAGCTATGCATCAAGTGGACCAAGACGCTGTAATGAATGCAAACTCAATGCAGCTCCATGAAGTGATGAAGAACATGTTTGCAGTGGTGGGGTTGGATGCGTGCTTAAACATGTGGACTGTCAATCCAGCAACAAGACTCTCAGCCTACATAGCTTTGTAAGCAGCAGTGGGTTTTAGTACAGGTTGATTTTACAGTAACTAACCATATTTAAAATGATCAGCTTTCAAGAATTTTGGGGGAGTGGCTCTGCAACTGTGAGGTCTCTTGCACAAGGGTGCCGTTTGCCACGTGCCCCAAATTCTTCCCATGCTCCAGGTCTGATGTCCCGTTCCTTCCGGTGCAGAATGGTTTCAGTGTAGTCGGCAAAGTTTGTCTGGTACCGTGACCTTCCAAAAGCCCCAATAAATGTGTGCAAATCAGTTTTTTTTTTTTTTTCTTGGTAGAACAGTGTTGGTAGCTGTGGCATAAACCTACATTTCAGTGAAGCCATATGAACCTCCAGTTAACCGATAAGAATTTTTCCTCTTTGAAATTTATATAAAACAATGTTTTTGATCCTTGTATAGAAAATGTTACCTTTATGCTCCATTATACTTGTAGTGTTGAGCTAAGGATGGGGGAAAATAAGCAGACTGAATATGTTCTTGGTTGATGTACATGGCTATATTTCTATGGCTGCAATCTCCTGACTGGCATTCAGGTGTGGACATTTTTCATTTGAGGCACATCCACACCCTTTCTACATAGAGGCAAAGTGTGTGATTCCTCTGCTCAGAGTGGTGTTCTGTATTTATCCACTGGTAGTCCTTAGGCAGTTAAAAGCAGAACGATGGCACATCCTATAGGAGTGGCAGCCACTTGTGGAGATTTCATTTTGATGCTGAGTAAAGCTTTGCAACAGTATGGCAGTACTTTGAGACCACTGTTCATTTCTTTGTCAATAAGTAAGTAATATTCATATTTGCATACCTAATGTGCTTGGAAACCATTGCAAACTGCTGTTTTATTCTGGGGCAGCAAAATCTTGCTTATGAACTGCATGGTACAGGCAGCTGCCTAACAGAGTTTGACCGATTGACTGTTGCGTAGAAAAAAGTACAACCTGTCATTTTACTAGTATTAAGACATGTGAGGGTTGATCTCCCATGATGTGCTCAACGGGCAAATGTCACCGCATTTAATAACACTGCAAAATTGAAGTTGGCAATTATTCAACAGAAATGCGAATTCTTTGGGTTGAAAAAGTGAATATACCCATGTATATTCAGTTGTGAATTTACTTGTGAGTTTTGGTTCTCTGTTGCATTTAGAAAACCCGTTTTCAGCCTACGTCTCATTCTGCCCTTGTATTCTATGACACGTGGTGGAATTTGGGGGCTGACAGACTTGTAAACATGTCAGCTACGAAGTGCCAAATCATCCCTGAGCCGTCATGTTCCCACCACCATTTTTTAAAATTAGACTACGAGCTCGCTGTATTCAAAGGTTGGGCACCTGCAAGTCATGGAATCTCATTTATAAATTCACCTTTGACTTATCTCCCCAGAACGTATTGTCCCTGGGATTCATGTCTTCAACATAGATGGTCTCTGACCATGTATGAAGACCAAGTCTGTTTGTTCTGCTGAGTTGTGCACATTGGACTGTGGCACGACATACCTGTCGATCTGTTGGTAACCTGGAGTTTTTGAAGCATATTTTGAATGGACCAAATTTGGTGGTATGGACTTCTCCGTAAATCGACTGGGATTAATTTTTCTGACAGTAAATGATCTTTTGCACTTTGGAATGGTGGACCAGAAAATGCTGTGAAGCGGTTTTTATATTATTTCTCCAACAGTTGGGAATTAACCACTTTAGTGATAGTTGTGACTCAGGCATGATCTATTTGTTCTTAACCAATATGGTTACTTCAAAACAAGCGTTACCTAATGCCACTTTGTATTTTCTACCCAGTATTTTCACCTATTCTGGTTCACCACAGGCAAATAATTAGTTGACAACAAAGTATAGTCACTTTTTCCTCTCCAGAAAATTGCATTTCTGTTGTTTAGTCTTTGTTTAATGCAGTGATTTAGTTGAGCCTGACCTGGCCTAGACTTGTGAAATTTCTCTTTACCCCACTTGAGTCAATGAGGTGTAGTGATGTAGTTCAACTTGGTGATTTGGGGTTGAACTTAAAGGTATTGTCAGATTTGACAAATTGCTAAATAGCATGCTTTGCAGGAGTGCAACATGTGAGTTTGAAGAGAAGCTACAGGGCTCTCACAGTCCAAAATGTCTGTTGTGACACTGTGGAGGCAATGCTAGTGTGGGATGCCTCTCCTTGTATTTGAGCAGCAAGGCCCGTGTCCTGCCCTGGGCTACGGCTGACGTGGCACCCCATGCTTCCCCAGCCAGAGATGCGGCTCAGCCTGTGGCATGCTCTGCTGGTAGGACCTCACTAATGAAACATTTGCCCTCTCTTTCTCTTGTATGTCTCCTGTTGAAACCCATGGATCTGCGGTTATCTGGATGGTTTCGACGAACCCTTGCACCGGACTCGCCTCTTGTTTTTATTTTATTCACATGCCATTTTTATGGGTGAAAACTTATCGGTGCCCATGCTACACTGCATACATAATGGACTTTACTCTTTTGCCCTAACCGTTGTGTAGCGCAATGAGCGATTCCCTCAGGGAGGTCCTGGGGGTCCTAGGGGAATGGGACCTGGGGCCCAAGGGTTTGGCCGAGTGCGCGAGGAGTTTGATGGGCCTGCCAAGAAGCCCCGTTTCTAATGCTTTTTGGTTCTGCCTGGAAAAGCAGCACTTCTGTGTAGCTTCTCTTTAGTGATGAAATTATGTATTTAAATGGAAGTTTCTTTCATTTTAGCCAGAAAATACTGGATTTTTATGGCAATGTTCATGGATATTTTCCTTTCTTTTTATTTTGTATTTGAAGTAGTATGTACATTGGAAAACTGGTAAGATGTCTTCTACCCCAGACCAAACCATTATTTTCCTGCTCAGTTATGTTTTGTGACTTATGTCTTGATATTTGTAAGTTTCTCATACTTTCTACGGCTGTGCTTTGTGCCATTTAACATTTGAACCTGTAACTTTACAATAAAGACTGTAATTGGTTCTTTATTTCCAAACCTCAGTTCCAAGTTTTTTTGTAAATATGCAGATCTTCTCATATGCAGCCGAAGTCAATGGCTGTGAAGCCTTTAGATGCTCGTCCAAATACAGGTGAGGAGCAGACCTTTGTGCATGGTCAGACACGGATGCAAATTGGGTCCTGTCCTTCTGTGGTGTTTAAGACAGTTACCTCTTTGGCAAGCCTGCAGAATGCTACAGTTGTAACTCTACAGCAATTACAGCGTGTAGTTGTGTGAACAGCTTCTGGCTTTCTCACGGAACGGAACTTGAATCCAACTCTAAATGTGTTCGACTTGACCACAACCGTACCTCAAGTCAGTTTACGTATCTGCAATCAGAAAGTTCGTAATGGTGTCAGCAAAGTGATGTCCAGCTAAACAAATGCTTTAAGACGGTTTTGACTTGCGTTGGTGCTGGGGCAGCTCAAATGTAATGGCAAGGCTAATGCTGACAAGCCTATGACTTGGTTATCATCACACTTGCCAGTTTCAAGCAATAAATTGCACCCGTTGCACTATGGACATCTGGTGCTATGGTCTGGTGTAGTTTGCCAGCAGTTTGACTGCCTGCAGTACAAGTATGGCTAAAATAACAGGGATGGTATAACATCTGAAATGCTAGAAATGCAACAATGCAAAGATCCAGCAAGGTGTGAAATTCTACAATGTTTTACAAACTTTTGAAGCCTTGTTTTCTTTATCGTAGTTGAGTGGACATTGTGCTGCATTTCTGCCGTAGGACAGCTACTAGATTTTAAAGAGTTGTTTTTCTGAAGAGAAAATGAATAAAATACTGGTTTAAGTCGTTCGTGAGAAATCCCTTTGAATGGATGTGTTCTCATAAAGCACTCGCAATTACCTTTGGACTAAATGGTGAAGAAATTTTGGATTCTCGAGCCAAAAACGGTTGTTTTTTTTTTGTTTGTTTTTTTTTGTTTTTTTTAAACAACTAAACTTGCCGTATCTTTTAAAAATAGAAAATAAAATGAGAAACTTAACAGTACTTAACGCGGTAACTAATTATTTCCACTCCTAACCCCTTTTCTGTTGAAGTGTGATTTGGGATAAAACATGACTAATTTGGGTGTGTAAAGAAAAGTTATAAATTGGAGTACAGGCATGGAACTAAGGACTTGTGTGCAAAGTGAATCATTTCCAGCTGAGCCTGAACAAGACAGAAGCTGGTGGTAGACCGCCATTACCTGGTTACCATCGGGTGCAGACATGGTGGCTGTTTACCCCTACGTGTACTTTGGGGATTCATGTCAACAACAAACTGGACTGGTCTCAACATTGGATGCCATAGAATATACTGCTTTTTGTTAGAAAGCATGGGTCCTTTTAACTTGTGCAGGAAAGCTGCTCATATTATCCAACATACTGTAGTTGTCAGCGTAACCTTTTAGGCTGTAAGTGGTAGGAGGGGCATCTAGCAAGACCTGCATACTCAGCAAGTTTGTGAAGAAAAGCGGGTTCTGTCGTGCGTTTAACTGCCAACTCAGTGGCGGCCACGGCAAAGGCCGGGACATGGAAGAAGCTAGTGTCCATAATGGACAGAGGTTAAAATCTGCTCCATGAAGCGATCGTCCTGAGATCTTTTTAGCCGCTGAATTATTTAACCGTGATGTACAAGGAAGCACCCTGGGGGGGGGGGGGCGTCTTCTGTAATGCTACCAGTTAGCTCATCAACTCCTAGAAGTGGGGAGTGCCTTATGACCTTACCCTCCTTAAACTTGTCAGTTATTCAGTTGTTGACATAAAACTGATTGTCTGTTAGTTTGTTTGGGAGAACTACACCTTGTTGTTTGTTTTTTTTTTTTTTTTTTTTTTTTTTTAAATTTTTTTGTGTGTATTTCCCTGCAGGGATCCATAAATTACCTGTTCAGTCTTAAATAAAANAACCAATTTTTTTTTTTTTTTTTTTTTTTTTTTTTTTTTTTAAATTGCTTTGTGTGTATTTCCCTGCAGGGATCCATAAATTACCTGTTCAGTCTTAAATAAAATCAGTCATTTATAATGTTTTTCCAACAGAAATCTGTTTTGTACCTCCAGTTTTGAAATTGATAGGTAAGGCTCTCCTATTCCAACACGTCAGCTTTAAGGCTACGTACTTTAAGTGGCGGTGGTCTTCCACTAAGACAAAAGGCACGAGGTTTCTGAGACGCTTGCTGGGCGATTGTAATGCGTAATGGCCACACCCTTCCATATGGGGTGATGGTAACTGTTTGCTTTAGCAGTGTACAAAGTCACCAAGGCTTGTACTTTCCGTTATAGTTTCTAGCGAGTAAACGGCTCTGTGTGCGAGTTTTGGGGTGCAAATGAACACGTGCATAATTCTCCAAATTCTCCTACGTGCTTTCATTATGTGAGGGGAGATTAGGTGCAAGTAAAAATATTTCCATGTCACAAATAAACATACAACGCTCCCTTGTCCAGGAAGTGGGTTGTCTTGGTGCAGAACTTAAATGTGGACACAGAGAGCCTCGTGTTATATCTTTGAAGCACCAGTCAGTCCTGACTTTGGACTGATCAGCCCTAAATGTGTTTCTCAAAAGTTTGTTCAATGGGAAGGACGTTTTTCTTGGCCTGTGATTTAAACCCTGTCACTGGTACCCCAACTCTGTACCATGTCTTCTTTTGTTTAAGTATTTAGCTCGGAAGCACTCCTGGACCTAATTGCATCTTGAATGGGTACCCAGTGGACTGCAGCCATTGCAAGTGTGCCATGGTTGGAGGAACCTGAACTCCTGGACGCCCTTCCATAGCCTAGGAAAACCAGTAACCCATTGACTGCTCTGTTTCACATGGTCAACATGTTGGATTTTGCTGTAAATTTCTTCCTTTAACAGGTTTTACTCACAGCAGTCTAGAACTGCAAGGTGACAGCAGAACCCAGTAGTCTCAACTGTCCAACCCCTAATGAAAGTAGCCCTTGGTGGTCTTTACTCACCCTTTGTGGTAAAACCTGTACATGTCATGTGTACTGTTGTGCTTAATTTGCCCCGTAGAGAGAAGAATGGTGCATTAATATTTACATTTGTTTTAGCAGATATCTTTGCTCCAAAGTGATATACCTTCATTCACCCATTTGCACAGCATAGCAGTGTAACACATATGTACACGTGAGAAATTTGGAGACAATAGTTCACTTAAAGTACAGATCTTTAGACTGTGAGACGCACACAGCCCCCATAGGAAGCCAAAACAAAACATGGAGAACGTAGTCCCCACAAAGACAGAGCGGGGATCAAACCTACATAGTCGTGTACAGTGACACCAGCACTGCCCACTGCACCAGCGTGTTTGAAATTCTCGGGTAGCCTTTGAACAACATGCCTCCCCCATTGGCTTGACCAGTCGCGGAGAATTGGCCTGCCCTTCTCCTGTGACAACCCAGCCGCGATGTAGACGTCATGCATGTCTTGTTTCTCTGTAATCGGCACTTTGTGCAGTAATTTCTTCGCTTAATACGTGAAGTCCCAGATTTGGACACCGAAGATCAGCCGTATGAACGGAGTCGTCATGGATCCTCAGGACAAAAGTTAAACAAGGATGGACAACTGTCCCTTGTTGCTAATAATTTGAAGTATTGTCAGAGTCAACACATTAGTCATATTCTGTCACTTTGTTCCCAGCTGTGTACTGTTTTTGGCAGTAATCTGTAGGTGCTCTACTTGGCCTTACATAGATGTCTAGTACTCCCCCCTTTTTTTCCTTTTTTGAATGTGAAGTCCTGCGAGTTTGAAGCACATGTCCCTTTAAAGAGATGGATTTTTAAAATGTAAATAATGTAGAACTTTTGAAGCGGCAGTTTTCGGGGATGTGTTTCAAACCAGCACTTTTTTTGATCCCACCATGTTGTTGGTAGTTACATCCCGAGCCTTTACCCGTTTGCAATGAAGGCATGGCTTCTGACACTCGGCTGACTGCATCAAGATAGGAAGACGAACGAGTTTTTCAAACTGAACGCGAGAAACGGTTTAAGCTGAAAGCCACCCAAAAAACCACTGCTTTTCATCAGTTGTGCATCATTAAAATTGCTCGTTCCCTGCAACTGCGACTCCACAGTAGGCAGTTGTGGCGACGAGAACCAACAAACATGATTTGGCCTTTAGATACTTAACACCTAAGAATTGGGTCATTGGCTATGACTAATATTGGTTAGAAGGAAGGTAAAGACTTGAAATTTGCATATATTAATAATTATACCACTGTGCTTGACCTTTTCACATCACCTTACTGGAATTTTTGGAATTCTAGAACATTTTATAGCCCAATTTCAGCGGTATTGGTGTCAGTCCTGTTTATGCCACCCCTACAGTACAGTTTGGGGGAACTCAGCCGTTGAAGTTGTAACTTTGGAAGGTGAATGAAGCAGGAAGGGACAGAAGGATTGCTTCTGTGCCAAAGGGGAGACGGTTACAGAATGTGGAAAAGGACTGGCATCCCTCATCCCGACAACTGTTGCCTGCTTCGAGGCTGTGGCTCTGTGGCGCCGGTCTCTTGGCTTGTTCCACATGTCTCGAGTGCATTTGGAAGCGGTATCTGTGCAGTCAGGGACAGCGGCCGGCCCTACCTCTTCCCACTCTAGAGGCTCCGGCAGTGTCAGTGCATTGAGGATCAGTAGTTCTGCAGCAGGCAGTGGACAGTAGAGCCTGGACTTATGCCTCAAGATGTGTGCTTACAGATCAGCAGGAAAGGTAAGTTGGTTTTTGTTTTATTACCAAAAAAAATTGCTTAACTTTTTGTGTTTAACCATCCCTGACCTCTTGTGAATTGACATTGCGAAGGGGGGGTTCTGGCATCACGCTTCGAATGGAATCACAGTGCAGAATTTTTGTCCTGATTGTTGTTGTTCCTTTTCTCGATCGGGGAGGTGTGAGCTGTTGACCTGCTTGAGTGATGTGCAGCATTTTGCCAAACTGGTGCGTGAAAATCTGGGGCCGTCTGTGTAGACGGCTGCAGGCTGCTGCGTTGCTGGCTTCACGGTGAATCTGGGGCGGCACTGGGTGGGACTCCACTTGCAGTTTGTGGGGGGGAGTTGGACGGGAGTGTGGTTGGGAAGGACCTGTTGTGCAGTTTGTTTCTTTAGCTTCTAAAATATCTGCACTTACAAAGTGCACGAAACAACCATTATCCTCAATGGTTTATGTTTAAATGAGGGGAAAACTACTTAAGCACGTTGCTGGAATTCAACTTGTAACTACAGGCATCCCTCATTATCCAGATCTGATCTGCTCCTGAAAATGTGTCATGCTGGAAGGCCGTGTTAAACGACGTGTTCGCAGCACGTCCCAAAACCCCCAGACAATTTACCCAGAATATCGCCAGAAAAATACCCGTGTACAAGTCCACCACGGATCTCGAGCTTTTCCGCTTAAAAGTGAGAAGGACGACAGCGATGATGCGCAATGCGGGAACAGGAGACGTGATCCTGTCGGGAGAACAGCCGAGATGCACCTCACGCTTTCTTTCCCGACTGCTTCTCCTGCTGGAGTTCGGCAGTGAAATTCCCCGTTGATCAGTATCGACCCACAGCAGGGACCCGCTGAGTCGTGGCGTTTGTCAATATGGCTGTGCACTTTCTGTCCGACGCACATGAGAAAATTGTTCCTCTACCTCCCATTTATTCAATTGACACACTCAAAATGGCAGACGGACACGCCGCTCCACTCGTAACGTGATACTCTCGCACCCCGTGCACTCTCAGCTGGACTCGCCCACATGTCTTCAGCAGAGTAAACTGACTGCTTCATTGTGGCTTTGTTATAGCAGCTTTTTGGTTTCAGATGTGTAATTTTGGGTTAAAATTTGTGCACTTTGATAAAGAGAATGTTCTGGTAGTGAGACAGGATAACGAGAGACAATCTGCAGTTGTGTTAATTCACTTTGAAGTTGTTCAGGGTCCCCATAAAGGGCAGCTCTTACCGTGGACTGAACTTCACCTCTGCACTTTACCGCCCTTGCTTGGATAGTCAATGCAGGTGTAAGTGCTTTTGGTCTGTACTGTTTGAAGTGATCGTTGTTCCTCAAGGACCTGTTGTGGGAACCATAACTGTTGACGTTGCTCAAACGACACACCGAGATTTGGAGTACCTCTCAGTAGCCTTGGATCCTGAGCAGTATAGCAACTTCACAGGTGATCATCAGAAGTATCTTATTCCTCAGCACTGTTGGCATGAGACTGCTGTGAACATGTAGCTGTCTGGTACAGAGGCCACAAACGGATGTGTTTAGAGAAGCGTGACTGAGACTGTGGTAAGAGGGGCTTGAATGTTCTTCAGAACACTGTGCTTGGGGTGGGGTGGGCATTTTGGAGAAAACGTCTGTTATGGTTACCGTGTCATGTTTCAGTACATGTGCGCAACTGACTTTGGAAAAACGTGTGCACGACAATGTCGAGTTGGACCACCGGTGAGACAGTGTCTAGCCAAGCAGAGCTTTGAAGGTGCTGTGAAGTACAGGTGTGCTGTGGTGTTCTCCTCGCTGTCTGTTCCCTTTCGAACAGCGCAGGACTTGTGTACCGTGTGGAGGAACCGCGTCCCGAGTGTGCGGGCCACTTCACGGTGTGTGTGTATGCACGTTAGAGCGTTTCTGCACTGTGATCCATTCCACCCCATCCTTCCTCCCGTGCCCTGCAGCGGGTGGCGCATCCTCTCAGGTCTGCCGCCCTTGGAGCGTGATGCCAGAACCACCCTCCGGGCCCTGCGGCCCCCGCAGGCAGGCGTCGCCTCTCTCTCCACCTCACGCTGTCGGAGGGGACATCTGCAAACCTGTGACTGAAACTGCTGGCTTCTACCGTTGCCACCGATCAGTTCTAAAGTCCTCAGGCCAGGCGTAGCTTCTCCATGCAGTTGCTTCTATGTAGTCTGAATGAACTGTGAAGCTTCTTTGCATGATTTCGAAGTTGGCGATGTCGGTGTCCTCTAGTTCCAACCTGCTGTCTCCGCAGCCGTGCGGCGCTGCGGCTTCTTCCCTGTACGCTCAGTCGCCGTAGCTCCTTAAAACTCGACTGCGGGAAAAGGTTGGCTTGTGCAATACGTTGTCCATAGCGATTAGTTGACACGTTTTATTAAATTACGGTAGCTATAATCTCAAGTTGTAACTGTACCTGTGTTTAGTTGCTCGTGTCAGAAATAAAGCATCAGGACACTTAAGTAATCTTGTCTAGATGTCTATTAAACCCTCGGAGTGTTTAAGTGTCACTGTCACTCCCAGTGTATTTTAAACCACCGCAGACACACTGACTAGTTGAGTAGATGTGCAGGAGCCCCCTGGGGCCGCTGCTCTGTGTTGACACGCTGTCTGTCTTTGCAGGGATGCCGGCGCAGAGCGTGTGGCTGACGGCCGTACCTGAGTGCAAGGTAAGCCCCTAACGTGCGTCGAAGCTCAGCCGGTCGCCACCGGAGTGTCGCTTTGGCCCCCTGAGTGGACGTGAGGTAGGAGGGTTGGTGGAGAGTAATGGTGAATCCGGAAGCCTGTCGGAGCTGAAGACACGCTGACCTGCTCTCCTCCTCTACAGGTGAACGAGTCCGGACACGGTGTCGGCGCGCTTGAGTGCGGCACCACCTGCTTACTTTCCTGCAGACTGCCAGAGAACGTGGGTCTGAGGGTCTGAGAGACAAAGGTTGGTGTGGTACTGAGAAACGCCACCGGTTCTTCTCTACGCATTTTTTTTTTTTTACCAGTGCCGTTGCAGATGATATAAACTTATGTCTTGTTTCTCTAGTGCCATCACCCCCAAGAGGATGGAGGTCAACATGGCAGCTACGTTTAAAGTAAACTGTTGAATTAACACTGCTGACTCGGTGTCTTTCTTTGCCAACGTGCTCATCTGAGTATCGAGAGTTTGTCCAGCCTAGGGTCATGGGCGTCCAGCCCTTTTTTCCCCAAGGGACCTTTATTTCACATTACATGTATCACAGCCCCCCAATCACGTATACATGGCAACTGCTTAAAATTGTTTTGCTTGAGGGTCAATCCCCTGAAATCACTCCCCACATCTGTATTATTAATTCACTGATACTTCATCTTACAGCTTTCTAAAGACAAATTCAAGTTGTCAGGTAACCCCAGTGGCAACTCTGGTGACCCCTAGTGGGGGTTTGGACCCTACGGAGGGAAAGTGGTCTGTGCTGGTACCTACACGACCTGTGCAGGTGTCTCCGTGCAGTCCAGGAGCATGAATGTGCTGCTTCCCTTGTGTATTGTCCTGTGTGTCTCATTCACTCATCAGTGGGTTTTCCAAGGTGACCCACCAGCAACGAACATGGAGCTGGACATTCATGCAGTTACACTAAACCTAAAGGCCCAACTGCCTGTGTTGTTTTTTACGTTACATTTTTACACCAGTAAATGTGTACTCACTGCAAGACACTGATGAAATTGTTATTGGTGACATTGCAGCTCCCAGGGCAGAAAGATGTGTTTCTGCACAGACTGGGCTGTTTGGGATTAAATGTGATGAAGATGTAAGGAGGCCGAGAGCAGCCTGGCCTTGGTGCTGCAAGATGATCCTCCACCTCCTGCGTGAGTTGACAGGAGAATGTGGAGCGTGACGGTCTGGAGCTTTGCCCATTTTGCCGAAGAGTAACAGCCTAATTATCCTGGTAGCTGAAATCTGATGACACTGGGAAATACTGCACTCCAGCACAAAGGGTTTTTTAAACATAGTTATATTCCTGTTGATGTTACTGAAACCAGGAAAACATAAATGGGGGGACATTTACTGTGATTTTTAATAAAAAAAATTAAGCACCCCCCCAATATATATGCAATATATAGGTTCATCTCGTCCTGACTAGTCTGGCCCCCTATAAACATGACAGTTCCTTGACTCCAGTGGCCTTAATAGTCCCCACCTCTCGATCTAGAGGAGAATCTTCACGATGAGGTGGGAGACAATCGGACAAGAATATCTGAAGCTGTCAAACCAGTATGGACCAAGACCCCTGTGCAATGTGCACACCACCTTGTTACTGCTTCTGAAGACAGAAGAGGGTCCCGGTAGAAACTGATCTATTGACGCATACTCATTTTTTAACTTCAAGAACTTCTACAAACTTAAAATGACAAGATATAAACTCAGTCCCCAAAAACTCTTAATCACTGCCAGTTGTTGACTGACAGCACATTCATCATCGTCATCACCTGACGAAACCTGGTGTCACCGAAACCTTTTTTTTTTTTTTTTTGAAAGTGTTTTTTGTCATTGCTGGTTGTACGTGACTTAGCAGCAGCTGTAAGGTGACCTGGGGGTGGAACAGGGCACAGCAGGTGACCATCAGTCAGTGACTCTGGCTGGTGATGCATCATTTATGCTCGTGAATTATTAATGGAGCTTCCAGGGATACTACGGTGGGGGGCAACACAGCGGAATTTGTACACGGACGTCAAACATGGCTGCTGCCAAAGCTTCAGCAGAAACGAGCCTGGATTCCGGGAGGTTCCGGTGCCAGCAGACTCTGAACAGGAGCTGCAGAGTGACTGGCACCTGCTTGCTGTCCTCGAACGCTGCGCTGCCACCGGCTTCTGCCAGATGCCCCAGCCCCAGGCAACACATCCAACTGCCCTTACTGGTCACTGCCAGGCACCCGAGGTAAGTCGCTGCTTCACAGATTTGCGGTCTCCAACAGGGCGGCAGGGGTCGTAGTGGCAAAATGTAACACAGCATCATGTTCTTCCTCTTCCTCCTGCACAAAATTCCTCCTTTCGCTCAGAACCAGCAAGTTCTCGCTCCGAACTCCAGGTAGGCAAGCAACTTTGCCGGGGTTCTGCCACATTCGCCGCCCTGAACACCGCAAACTCCCCGTCTACCCCCTGATGTGCCAGACGTGTGACGTCAGGGTGTGTGATCAGTCCTACCGGCCGCTTTATACCCACTTTTGTACCCCGGTGAGACCAGTCACCAGACTGGAGCGGTGTGTGACGATGCGACACCAGAGGGCACCAGAAGGTGGCGCTTTGATCATCCAAGGAACACAACTTCACAACAGCCACCCTGCAAGCTTCACAGCCACCCCCCTGTGCCGCACAGAGCTGCACGTGTTCCTACCCAGGGTGGGCACCAACGACAGCCGAGGGCCAGACGGCAGGTCAGCAGTCGAGGGCTTCACGGATGAATTGGAAAGCAGGGTGGACTTGCTCTCTCTGCAGCAGCAGGCACCCAAGACCCCAGCGCATCTTGCCAGGACCGCACACTCCTGACAGTTGCGGTGCAGCGAAGTTGTTCTGTTTGTTGTGCAGGTGTAATAAAGACTTTAAATGGTCCACAGCGACCCTCACTCGTATCAATGTGCACCATCTGTGCCTCAGAGCCTGACTGTTTTTCAGAGTAACAGGTTGTGGGTTCAAGTCCTGTTGTTCCAAGAAAATAACATTTCCTGAAAGTGTACATATTTGCTCCCTAATATGTACAGTGATGTTAATAAGGAGTTTTACTATTCTATTAAATTAATACTAATTAATAAATTTAAAAAATGAATTAAACGTCACCACAAATCCATTTCCTGCAAGAACCCGAAATCCAAACCGCTGTTCCTCAGCGCGGGAGGTTCCGCCAGGTGGCGCTATTTCCCCCAGTTCAGTAATCAGTTAAATGGCTCTTAGTGGTGGGCGTGTCTGCGCATGCCCGGACACGAGAGCCTAGTGGGCGTGTCCACGCATGCTCACAGAAACATTAACGTTCGTGATCCTCGTTCACGCAGACGCAGAAAGTGTCACGCTGAAGCGTGAGCGTGCGCAGTAGCCGCACGCGGCGGAGTGTGTTTTGTTGCGCGGAGTCTTTGATCTGCTGGTTGGGTCGAATCCCCAAAATCCACAACAAAGTGCACAAAATACAGCGCAGTCCGGCGCGCGCACGACGCTGATGCGCCCAATCCACGAGCGGCCGCCGCGCGGGGCTGCGAGTCGCTCCGATTGATGCTCCGCCGCGCGTGCGGGGTTCCTTGCTGGGCTGCGTGCGTCTCAGGCGGGTGCGGGGGCGCCAGCGGTTGCGCGCCGGGGTCCCTGCGCGTGGAGCGCCGATTGTCAGCGGCGCGAGCTGTCCTGGTCCGGGCGCGAGCAGCCGGAACATGGCGGAGGGCGAGGAAGCGGCCCGCACTGTGGTAAGTGAGGCGCGGGCACGAGCGCGGGGTCGCGCAAAAAAGTGAGGTGCAGATTTACTCAAAGTCTAGCTTGCTGTGTGTGTGTGGGATAGGTGGGTCTGCCTGCGCGCGCGTGTGTGTGTGTGAGTGTGTGTGAGAGAGAGAGAGAGAGACCTACCTACCCCGCCACACACACCGGTTTAAGTGAACATTGGAGGAGGGGTGGGTGATACTCCTGCCCCCTGCGTGGACTCAGCCTTGAGAGAGCTTGCTCCTCTGAGATGATCGCTGATGTGTGTGTGTTTCCCTGCAGGTAGCAGATGAGGAGGGTGAGAAGCCTTGTGGGGAACCAACACAGGAAGGTAAGTTCACTTCCTGTGTGCTGTGGTGTATGTGAGGGGGTCACAGTCTCCAGTCAGTAATGAGTGACGGTCTCTCACAGTGGCCGACGTGCTGATACCTCCAATGGAGGATGAACAGAAAGACGGGAACGCCTGCGTGACCTCTGACCTCACTGCACCGGGTCAGTATGTGATTGGTTCCCATGTTGGGGACCGTAAAGGGCGTCCAGTGGAGACGGGACAAGCTGACGTTCCGGAGGACCCAGCCACCTCTGTTAAAGATGCCCTCAGGGACAAGAGCCCAGTCAGGGAGCCCCCGGTGGGTAACCCTGAAAATGCAGGTGTGCTGGATACGCTGGCAGGTGCAGAGCCCGCTGGGTCGTCCACCCCCACCGTGGACGCCGGTGAGTGGCCTCGGGCTCACGGAGGGGTCTCATCTCTGTTGTCAGTAGACGGGAGTTGCCATTCCAATCCTTACTTACACATTTCATCGCAATGTTTCGCACCCGCAGTCGCCTTTGTTGAGGACGAGGGAAGGAGGAGCATGAGGGAGACGCAGGACGTGTCCCCAGGTCCCTCTGTCCTGCAACCCGTCCCCTCGAACCTGAGCCCTGACAGCAGCTGCAGCGAAGCGGGTGAGACCGACTTTTCCTGTTGCCCTGTCATGTGATGCTTCCATCTCCAGGCCTGGTTAGGGTTAGTGATTTGGTTAGTAACTTTGTTAGTAGTCAGTTGCCTGGTTAGTAGTGAGTGACCCATTCAGTGGTTAGCAAGGGATGTTGTGCCTTGAATTCACACCAGACCCAGATGTGTTCAGTGTAGATGTTTACCAAAGTTGTTACCACGCCATAAATCACCCTCCTCCCGTGTCTCCAGAGGTCTCCAAGGTGACCAAGGGGATGCCCAATGTGGTGCTGAGCGTCCATGAAGATGGGGGTGTGATCGTGCAGGACCCCTCAACCCCTCCCCCCAGGACCGGCCCAAACCTCAGCAGTATAAGTGAGACCCCCTTATTTACAATATAATGTTTTAAAATAAATGCAAAACTGTTTGAATTGAGGGGGAAGAACTAATGCTGTGTCATGTGACCCGCGTGACAGACGGCAGGACGCGGAGCAGCTCGCACACCCCTCCGTTGAAGATCAAGGACGAGCCGGTGGACGAGGAGTATGACTGCGCCCTCGGCCCCCAGCAACCGCTGCAGAGCGTGAAGGATGAGCCTGATTTCCCCGAGGTTAGTTTCTCTCCCCAGATGGTTGTGGGGTTGCGACCTTACCATGTACTGGATGTGAAACAAGGTTTTGGACCAGCTGCTTCATGTGTCTCAGCAGGACTTGGCCAGGACCGCTTGGTCGCTCGGTGTTTAACTAAGCTGATGCGACACCGAAGGTCAAACAATGGTTTAACAGCTAATATACAGTTTTTAATGTAACCACTAATGTCTGAAATGGAAACCATGGTTACGGGTTCTGGTCTGCCTCACTGTCTGCAGGAGTTGAGCCAGCAGCAGAAGTCCTGCAAGGAGCTCAGGATCAGCGCAGTGTTCTCTGTGGGCGGGAACGCGGCCCCTGCTGGTGAGGGGCGGGGTTAATTGTGGTGATTAAGGAGCAGGATCAGCCTCGGTGGTAACAGTCTCCCCTCCACCCCACCCTCAGCCCCAACGTCCATAACCCAACCGGCGAATCCGCAGACGGCACGCCCTAGCACTGCGGCAGTGAACACGCCCCCCGCAGACCTCAGCTCCGTTCCGGCTGCCTCTGCCGCCCCCCCTGTGGCACCCCTTGGCCCCCCCACGGCTCCTCCCGCCTCCTCAATCCGCGTTTCCTGCTGCGGCTGCAAGAAGGTGCTGATGAAGGGTCAGACGGCCTTCCAGCGCAAGGGCTCCTCGCAGCTCTTCTGCTCCACCATCTGCCTGACAAGCTACAATGTGCCGTCCATCCAGTCCTTGCTGAAGAAGACCTGCCACTCCTGCTGGAAGTGAGTCCAGGTCCCCCAGAATATTATAAATGGAGGGGTCTGTATTATTAGCCTAGTATCGAATGTAACTGGTGAAAGTGACTGGAGTTGAGAACAGACTTGTGCGAGTTAAGCTGAGGAGCTGCTGCGAGGAGGAGGTTTTATTGTACCTTTCACTATGTTTTAAGTTAACTTGCTGCCGAATGAATGAATGAGTGAATCCCCCAGGGAGATCACAAACCCGAAGGATGTGATCATCGCCCCAGTGGACGCCGCCGGCACCATGAAGGACTTCTGCAGCCAGTCCTGCCTGTCGGAGTTTGACGTCAAGCGGAAGGTGCTGACCACAGTGCCCCCCGCCTCTGCTGTGGCCAATGAAGGCGTCACCATCAAGTGCAGCGTGTGCCAGAAAACTGCGGTGGTAAGGGGACGGTCAGTGCGGCGGGAGGAGAGAGTGCCAGTGTGTGGCACGCCGATGGAGTGACCCCCCCCCCTTTTCCCGGTTGCAGATCCGCCACGAGGTGAACTACCAGGGTGTCGTGCACAAGCTCTGCAGCGATGGCTGCTTTTCCCGCTTCCGCTCCAGCAACAAGCTCACCATGAACTGCTGTGACACCTGTGGCGGCTACTGCTACAGTGGCGGCGGCCAGAGCCACCTGCTGCAGATAGAGGGCGCCACCAAGAAGTTCTGTAGCCCCACCTGCCTCACTGCATTCAAACAGGTAATGACAAACAGACTAGACTGGAAGTGCTGGACCAGATCTTGTGATGAGTAGTATTTTATGTCTGTGTGTGTGTGTGTGTGTGTGTGTGTGTGTGTGTGTGTGTGTGTGTCTCTCTCTCCTTCTCCATCCTGCAGAAGAGCACTAAGGTGTCCCCCTGTGCCATGTGCTTCTCGCTGCGCTCCTCGGCCGAGATGGTGGAGAGCGTCACCTCCCAGGGCATGACGGAGCTCTTCTGCTCCACCGGCTGCGTCACAGCCTACAGAGTGCAGAGTGTGCGCTCCTCTGGTGAGCCCCCCCCCCCCTCGCTCTCTCTCGCTCTCTCTCTCGCTCTCTCGCTCTCACACACCTCTCACGTGCCCCTAACTTTTCTCTTGCAGGAACGGCAGTCCAGTGTAACCAGTGCAAGGTGACGGCGGTGCCCCAGTACCACCTGGCCATGTCAGACAGTTCCATGCGCAGTTTCTGCTGTTACAGCTGCGTTATCGGCTTCCAGGTGGGTGATGCAGCCTGTTGGTGGCGCTGTTGTCCTACAGGCCGTCTCTGTATTGCTGGACCTTTGGGGGGGGCACTGGAGCATCTCCAGTGTCCAGAGCATTGTTATTTTTGCTGTGTTATCTAGACTTTCCAAAAAATACTTGTGTACTTGTACAGAAAGTGTTTTTTTCATAAAAGCTTGACGACACTCGCATCCCTCACATTCTTCTGCAGACGGATTTCAACAAACTTGCCACTCAGGCCCAGATGAGTGTGGTCCCCCAAATGGCTCCAGCCCCAGCTGCCCCAGCTACCCCCGCTGTTCCCACGGTCACAGTGACCCAGCCCCCCCCTGCCCCCAGTACGGTCGCCCCCGATGCTGCCACCCCCAAGGCGCCACCCCTCATCGTGTCCCTGTCCCCTTCGACACGGACTGTGGTGCGACTCACCTGTAGACACTGCAGCCGCCTTTTCGCCTCCAAGCCTGAGCTGTTTCAATTCAAGGTAGGAAACCCCCACTACCCACCTGTCCCCCCACCTCTGGCACAGATGCCCCACTGAATGTCGGCTCCCGCCGGTGGCCGTACACCCTCAGGGCGAAATGATCCAGTTCTGCGGCAAGACGTGTGCCGAAGAGTTCAAGAAGGTCAACTTGGTCATGGCGCGGTGTGAATACTGCAAGATTGACAAGATCCTAAAGGAGGTGAAGAAGATCAACCACCAGGACTGTTCGTTCTGCAGCGAGGGTAAGTGGGAGGGGGGCAGGGATGGGGGGCATTAATGCTAACATGTCCAGTAACGCTCTATGTGAACCGCCCCCCCAGGCTGTAAGCTGCTGTACAAACACGACCTGGCCAAACGCTGGGGACGCCACTGCCAGTCCTGTGCCTACTGCTCCAACACGTCTCAGCGGGTCGTCCAGAACCATTTCGCGGGCAAACTGGAGGAGTTCTGCGGTGACGCCTGCATGTCCCAGTACACCGTGCTCTTCTACCAGGTCAGAACCAGCACAGCTTTGGGACAAACCGTCCACTTTCTGTAGTATGTATTTCTCGCTTGATTAATTTCGTAAGCTGAGGGGTCGGTACAGTTGTTCATGCACGGTTCCCTTATCGATCCCCTCTGGACTCGAACCTCTGCCCTTCTGGGTTGTGCCGACAGATGTCGAGGTGCGACACGTGCAGGCGCCAGGGGAAGCTCATCGAGTCGCTCCAGTGGTTGGGGGAGATGAAGCACTTCTGCAACTTGCAGTGTCTGCTGCAGTTCTGCAGCCAGCAGAGTCCCGCCGACGCGCAGCTCACGATGGCACCGCTGCCGGGTGCGGCATCCCCAGGGGCCGGGGGGGCAGGCTGAGGACCAGCATAACAGCTATGGCACAGCCATTTCAGTGCAGTGTTGTCCAGCAGACGGTGCCGTGCTGCTTATGCTCATTCTTCTGCCTGCGCCTCATGTGTGTTTCAGTTGCCCTTGCAGTGCCCTCCAGCACAGTTCCCACAATGCCCTCACCCTCCTCGCTGGCATCCAAGGAGGCCACGCCTGTCATCGCGAATGTCGTGTCTCTCGCCAGCACCCCCATGGGTCAGCCCAGCATGTGCGCCAACGCCACTCTGCAAGGTGGGCGAGAACTGGGGGTCACCAGGGATCCAGGTGGGGGTCCATTTCTTTCTTCTGACCGAGTTGTCTGTCTGCAGGAACCATCCCTATGGCACCGGCCAAAGTCACAGGACATGTAAGTTGGAGGTGTGTGTGTGTGTGTGTGTGTGTGTGTGTGTGTGTGTGAGAGAGAGAGAGAGTCTCCTGGCTTGGCTCATGCTGCCCGTTTACCGCGTTGCCAGGCCAGCACGCAGACAGACACCCTGAAGCTGCCCCCTGCTGCACCGCGGATCCTCAAGAACAAGGCACTGCTCTGCAAACCCATGAACCTGAACAAGGGCACCATCTGCAAGCCGCACACACAGAGCGCCCACACGCAGACAGGTGAGCGCACACACACCTACACATGCCTGTCTCTCTCATTTTGCGGCAGGGGACTCTGACTGTTGTCCCGTCTGTCCACAGAGGAGGAGCCATCCCGGGTGTTTGTGCTGACCGTCCCGGTGCCCGTGTTCGTGCCCGTGCCCCTGCACCTCTACACGCAGCTCACGCCTGTTCCCGTGGGCATCCCCGTGCCGGTACGACACACCTCCGTGCCCCTCCGTCCTCCCTCGGCACCTCTGTCCTGTAGCCACACACACCGTACCAGTTTGTACATTTTCTCTGTAAACCAGTAACCAAATCGCCCCCCCAGGTGCCCATGTTCCTGCCTGCTGCAATAGGAGACACTCGGCAACACTCAGACGCCAACCAGGAGGTCGAGGGAAAGACCGACCTTCCGATGGTTGACGTAGCCACCCACCGAGAGGCAGGGCAAGACCGAGGGAAGACAGAACCTGACAGAGGTGGGAAAGAAGGGGCAGGGCCAGGGGGTGAGGTTATACAGCGTGGAGCCCGGTGGCATCCTGTGTCTGAAAGTTGCTCTGTGCACCATCCTGCAGACCAGGGCAGTAGCTTCTCCGGGGACCAGGAGTCAGCAAGCGTGTCCAGCCCTCGCAGGTGTGGAGACGAGGCCAACGGGTCCAATGGGCGTGAGGGTGGGACCCCCACTGATGCCACCTCTCTGACACAGCTGCTGGACCTCGAGGCAGAGTACCCTGCAGGTACATCTCTGCTGCAGCATGGCAGTCCTTCTGCAGTAAAAAAAAAAAAAAAAAAAAAACATAGACCTTTTTTCTCTTCCTTCTGTTGGCTGAGCTGTGAACTGAGCCCTTCCAGTAATTTCTAAAGGCCCTGTCCACCTCTTGAACCCAGGACCCATCACCCAGCCGCCACATTGCCCACCTGTTTCCCTGCATGTTTCTGTCTTAGATTTGTTGGTGAAGGGGCAGAAAGTGACACCGAAGCCTCGCATCCGCAGGAGACCTCGAGATGGCTTTCCGCCCAGGAAACGGGTATGAACCCGGGGTGCTGCCCCCCCCGGCAGGTTGCCCTCCTCACGTAAAAAAGGTTTACATTTTTGTGTGTGTGTGTGTGTGTGTGTGTGTGTGTGTGTGTGTGTGTGCGCGCGTGCGCACTCGCTCACCATGCAGGGCAGGAAGCGTGCAGCTGCCGTGTCCACGACCCCCAGTGAAGAGCTGCCCCCTAGTGGTGGCTCAAAGCTGCTGCACATGTATGGTGTTGGTGCCTGGAAGCGCTGGGTTCAGCAGAGGGACAAACAGCCCAACACAGAGACCCCCGGGTTCAACAGTGAGTTACAAAAAAAAAAACTTCAGTTTACAGATCAGAACAAATTGACCCACAGAGGTCTGAACAAATCAGATTGATAGCAGGTAACTAGTTATTTATTTGTTTAAGTGTTTTATGGTGTTTAGCTGTGTACACTAATTTACCTGTTTAAATAGCAGGGTGAATTTTACTGTATCGCAGATATTGCTGAGTAGCTTCAACGTTGCTACAGCGGGCAGTGGGATTTGAAGCTGGATGCTTTGACTGGAATGCAGCCACTTCAACCATCACACCACCTGCTGCCTATTGCAGACATTGCAGATTAATTTAATTTTGGATCCTTCTGAGTGATGCTGCTATGGTTGGATCCTCACTGGGACATGACCCTGTAACATTCTGGTGACTAGGGAAGTTATGTTGTTAAACTTGCTGCCCCCCCCCCCCCCCCTCCAGGGCAACCTGTGGGCCTGAAGCAGGACCTCCTGCAGTGCAGCCCAGCGGAGCTCAGCTGTGGCCTGAGTCTTTTTGTCAGCGAGGTCCGGCGGCCCTCTGGGGTACCCTACAACCCTGACAGCATCTTCTACCTCTGCCTGGGCATCCAGCAGGTAGGTGTGTGTGTGTGTGTGTGTGTGTGTGTGTGTGTGTGTGTGTGTGTGTGAGACGCTGATCTGTGTGTCTATCTCTCCAGTACCTGTTGGAAAACGGGCGTGTGGAGAACATCTTCACTGATGAGCTGTACAGTGGCTTTGTGGAGCAGCTGACCAAGATGCTGCGGGACTGGAAGCCCCCCATACTGCCCAACGGTGAGACTCTTGCACCATTTGGTCCTCAACATGTTTCCCAGCTCACAGCTTCACAAGTCGGGAGCATCTCTCTCTCACTCACACACACACGTTCAGTGTCCCGAGAGACGCTGTCCTCTGAAGGTCATGTTGACCCTGGCGGAGCCCACAGCATCGTCCTGCAGAGAGGGTCTTTACTGTGCTGATCTGTGCTACTGACCTTTCTCTTAGGCTACCTGCACTCGCGTGTCGAGGAGGAGCACCTGTGGGTGTGTAAGCAGCTTGGGGACCACTCACCTGCTGTCCTACTCAACACCCTGCTCTTCTTCACCACTAAGCTGTTCCACCTGAAAACGCCAAGCCAGCATGGCTGCCTGTCCTTCGCACACGTCTTGCACCGCACCAGAACACTCGCAAACAACCGCAACGGCAAATTCCTACACTTCTGCCTACCTGTGGAGAAGAGGCAGGACAGAGCAGTGGGTGAGATCCTCTGTGTGTGTGTGTGTGTGTGTGTGTGTGTGTGTGTGTGTGTGTGTGTGTGTGTGTGTGTGTGTGTGTGAGAGACTTGCTCGCTCGCTCGCTCACTCACTGGTGTCATTGGAACTGGCTAATGCGTGTGTGTCTGTGTCTGGTTCGGGCCTTCAAAGTAGTGACTCTTGGGAAGAGGAAGATGGAAGAGGAGGAAGTGATGGAGATACCAGAGAACCTGGAGGACCCCCTGCGCTGTCCTGTCAGACTCTATGAGTTCTACCTTTCCAAGTGGTCAGTCACCCTCCCCCACCGCCACCCCCACCCTGCTGTCTTAATTACGGACGGTTCTGCTGGTCCGCACACCACAGTGGTCACACAGTAGCTTTGTCTTGACTACCTTAATTCACAGCGTTCTCATGGTCGCTGTTGCTATAGAAACCCCCCCCCCCAGCGTGTTCATTGGGCTGTAATTGGGGGGTGTGCCCATACTCAGCTTCACCCTGTGACAGACAGTGTGAAACTCGTATTTGCTAATATCATGTAGCAGTTGGACTCTTTGTGTCTTCTGTCATCTGGTCCCACTTAATACTCCCACAGTTTGTCTAATGACTCTGTCTCATCGCTACTTGCAGCCCAGACTCCGTGAAGCAGCGAACGGACGTGTTCTACCTGCAGCCTGAGTGCCCCTGGGTGCCCGACTGCCCTCTGTGGTTCTCCTCCCGGCCACTAGAGAGCAGCACCCTGGAGGCCATGCTCACCCGCATCCTCTCTGTGCGCGAGCTGCAGCAGGATGGGGTGCAAGCACCACCTCTCGCCTCCCTGTCTGACAAAGAGGCCTCCGAGTGAGAGGCAGGAGGGTCGTGCGGACAGGGACCCAGTAAAGCTGTGTCCTTGGTACAGTCCTGTGCAGACCCCCACAGATGCTCGGTTCCGATGCTGGACACTCTTTGCTAGCGCAGCAGAGAAATTTTTTTTCTCCCTTTCTTTTTTAAAACCTCTGAATGTAATGAGCTTTTTCGTTCTATGAAAGGATGAATGATCAGCCTGACAGTGAGGATGCAGGTGTTGGGACTTTGGAAAGCTGTGATGTTTTTGGACACTGGAGAATCAACAGTATTGAGCGACGATCATCTGCTTCTGTTGTGCCACCCAGTTTTGAGTGGATCATCTCCTCCAGCCAGTGTTAACTCTCCAGGGAAGCCTCACTGCTGAGTCTTTTCCTGCTGTTGCCTTCCAAAGTCCAGCTGTGGGAAAGACGTGTGATGAACTGCTTGGACTTGGGTCACTCGGGTCACTCCTCATTTTTCCTTGTTTGCACACCGAGTTGTATTTTTCTTTCCTGTTTCCAGGTGTTTGTCCTCTTTTTCAGTTTGGTCTTCACGTATATGTGGGATTTCTTTTCACAAAAGGGGCCTGAAATCAGTCTGTCCTCCTGGAATGGAGGTGAACGTGGCAAACAAGGAAACGGTGGACTTATGTCCTTCTGCACCATTCATTTAGTTCCAAGCTGCACATATACTGTCTTTCAAACTGTTGGAGCTCATCTAACAGCATCGCCCCTCGCACCCCCATCCCGTTGTCCACCGGGGCTGCAGGTGGCGATGTTATGGCTGAAATGGACTTTTGTAATGTTTTCTTTTTATAAAATGATGTGAAAACAGCTTGCTTGTTTCTTGTCTTTTGTGTCCCCCTCTGTGTGTAAAAAATGGAAACATTTAACGTGTTAAACAGGCAAGGCTTCACGAACAGGTTGCCAGACAGTCATTAGGTGTGAACTACGCTCTTCCAGTAATTTCTACGCAACCCAGCACCCATCCCCCACCTGCTATGCTGCCCACTCGCCAGTAAGAGGGAGCGATGAGGGTGTTTTAGTGTTTTATTGATACGTGGGCAAATTCGTTTTTTGGGGGGTGGGGTGCGGATTTTAATTTTTTGCCCGTTTACAATAATGGAAAAAAGCTCCTTAAAAAAGGAAAAGAAGCCGATAAATACACGACGTCTCAAAATAAATATTTTTATTGGGTTGGTCTACCGTTTCGTGGCGATCTGGTGATTCACACTGTAACCTGAAGTGAAGGCGTGTGATGTACGAGTACTACTTCCGGAGCACGTGTCTTTCGCACCGGATGATCATCCTCTGGTAATTTATCTCCACCAATGATAAGTTTCGAAGAGCGGGCTGTGTCTTTGCTGCAGACCAATGGAAATGAAGTGATTATTCGATGACAGAAATACTGTCCAATCGTGACGTGACTTGCTGCCTGCGGGCGGACCTTTGTGGGGAAGTGCGGATGCGACGGGGCGGATTCCTTCCTTGTGTGAGGAGCTCGTTGCCATACGGTCGCTCGGTGATCCACACGGCCCAGCGGTTATGGCCCCCAGCACGCAGCTCAGCGACACGGTGTCCGACGTCAGGAAGGGGATCCGGGCCATATTGCTCGGGCCTCCGGGCGCTGGGAAGGGCACCCAGGTAGGAGGCGTGTTCCGTGGCTGTTGCGGCTACTTTCGGCGGGTCGGAGCTTTTGGACAAATAAAGCCTTAATGATCTTTTAAATCAGAGGCAGAATCGACGAGGACACATTTCCGTAAAGCGCTCGCTGGATTTGAACTGCACACCCGGCTGCCACCCTGGGCTGTACCGCCACTTTGAGGATCTGAACAGGTTATTATCAAATCCGACAGCAGGGGGCGCGTTAAGAACTTGGATCTCTCAACACGGCGTTATCGGTTCTAGTCTCTCCTGCTGTCCTCGGAAATGATATTTACTCTGATTTACTGCTGCAGAAACTCTCCAGCTATACAAATTGGTGCAGGACTACGTCAGCAGGTGGCACAGTGGTTACACACTTAGCACATTGCACTTGATGGATCTGGGTTCAAATCCCCGTTTTTGCTTGCTGCAGTGCCCTTGATCAAGGTACTTAACCTGATGGAGCACAGTAAAAGTTACCATGCTGTGTGAATAAGGCAACGCTGTTTTGAAGAAAGGTGACGGCTGGACGAAGAGACGTGAGTACCAGTTGTGCAGTCAATGAGAAGCAAAGCGACGATAAGACAAAAAAGGCAAAAATACTGCGGTTCGGCCTTGTTCCTCTGCTGTTCGTGACCCGCCACGACCAGAGGGGGGGGTCCCGCTCCAACACATCTCCACCTGCTGAACCTGCAAGCAGCACACAGTCCAAACTGTGGTCCACAGAGGGAGGACAAACTCATTTACACCGTTGGTCATTTTTAAGCCTGCTGGTGCTTCTTGAACCCCCCCATACTGGCTACCCTGTGTGTCACCTTTCTGATGACTGTCTTCCTCTGGCCTGTCAGTATCATCCAGGCTCCAGCTGGCACCTCCCTGTTGGAGGAGTAGAGTGTCTGGATCATTGTTCCTCACAACTCTGATTTGTGTCACTGATCCTCTCCTCACCTGTCCTGCAGGCCCCCCGCCTTGCGGAGCGATACTGTGTGTGTCACCTGGCCACAGGTGACATGCTGAGGGCCATGGTGGCATCAGGCTCAGAGCTCGGGCAGCGGCTAAAGAAAACAATGGATGAAGGCAAACTGGTACTTAGACACACAGACCACCTCCTGTCTCTCTGCCTCTGCCCCAATTGGCTGTTCACCATTTCTGTTAACTTTGATCACAGGTCAGTGATGAGATGGTTGTGGAGCTCATTGAGAAGAATTTGGACACACCCCCCTGCAAGAATGGCTTTCTATTGGACGGCTTCCCACGTACGGTTAAGCAGGCGGAGATGGTGAGTAGCCGTGGTGACCGAACCGTTCAGTTTGACCGTCGTTGCCCACGGGGGTCCCTGACTGCTACTCTTCCCCGAGCACAGCTGGACGAGCTGCTGGAGAAGCGCACTGAGAAGCTCAATTCGGTGATTGAATTCACCGTGGACGACTCGCTGCTGGTGCGCAGGATCTGTGGCAGGTGAGCGGCGTGGGGCAGCAGTTGAGGTTCCAAGAGCAGGGGACAGGTGTCTGGATATTTTGAAGACAACCACCAGCTGGAGAGAAATGGAAGAGAATCTTGAAGTTGCAGGATGGTGTAACAGGTCACATGCTCCTCCCCCCTCAAAACTCCACCCCCCTTCTAGACTGATCCACCAGCCCAGCGGCAGGTCCTACCACGAGGAGTTCAACCCGCCCAAGGTGCCTATGAAGGATGATGTAAGTGTTGCCCAACTGAAGGACTGTGTGTGTGTGTGTGTGTGTGTGTGTGTGTGTTCCCATGGGAATATGAAGTGTGCCTATCTCTGCTCCTCTCCAGGTCACCGGGGAGCCCCTGATCCGGCGCAGTGACGACAATGAAGTGACGCTGCGCTCCCGCCTCGATGCGTATCACCGACAGACGGTTCCACTGGTGCAGTACTACTCAGCACGTGGGCTCCACCGGGCCATCGACGCCTCCCAGTCCCCCGATGTCGTCTTCGCCTCCATCCTCGCCGCCTTCTCCGCCTCCACCTGTAAAGACCTGGTTGTCTTCGTATAGCTCCAAGACCCCCCCCCCCCCCCCCCCCCTCC
>UFQX01000384.1:587949-622227 GCA_900497675.1 Arapaima gigas | reverse complement strand
CCCCCCCCCCCCCCCCGTCCTTCCTTCCTTCCTTCCTTCCTTCCTTCCCTCCCCCCCCTTTTTCCTTTCTTCTTCTGTTGTGATTCTACTCCATCTCAAAAGAAATGGTTGTGTCCCCCGGTTCCATTTTAAAGGGGAAGCACAAGTCCTGGGATTTTGTCAGCCTTCCTTCTTGGCTCCATGGGAACGTCCTCTCAGTCTGTCCCTGTTTCCTTATGTTGTCTTTGGTTCCCACCCAGGGCTCAGGACAGGTGGTGAAAACCGTAGCTGGCGGATCCAGCAGTTGGTGCTCTTATTCTTAGATTTACTAGTAGATGTTTACTTCTCCATTTCTGACACAATTCAGGTTAACTTGTGCAGATCCTCAGCTACTTGAAGAGCAGGTATTTCAGTTTTGTCCAGTGTCAGTGACTGGCTGACTGATGTGTGTTTTTGTAGCAAAGCTCAGCATTATCATTTGCCCTAATCGCATGACATTAATGCTTTTTTCATTTAAAATATTTACGTTTGCTTGTACTTGGCCTTATTTACATCCACAGGAATTAAAACTGTTAGCGAGAGGTGTGCTGTACAGAGACGAGTCCCGTGTGGACGTGGAGCAGGGCAGCCGCTCGCTTCCGCACCTCCCGTCCTGGCGGTGCGGCCGCTGTAGCTCTCAAGTGTGATGCCCATCTTCCAGTGTTTCTGCATTGACCCCTGGCTTCTCTTGTTTTGTTTTCTCCTTATTCTGTGTTGCAGCCGTTTGAGCAGCGCTGCCTGTCCAGCCCTGGCTTCTGGAGGAGGGAAGAGGGGGGTGTTGGGGGTGGCGAACTAGCTGCAGTGCTAACGCTCCCTGAGAGCTGAGACTTTCATTTATGAGGCAGATTTTATGGGAAAAAGATGTTCAATTGCCTGGATGTCGCCCTGCTAATAAAAGGAATTTTATATCATTTTCACTTTGTGTTTCGTTATTACGTTTCTTCTGGTGAAGCTGCCAAACAAAAGGTGGTGTTGAATATACAGTGTGATCAGTTGTTCGTCAGTGAGTTAAATGGAAACAAGTAATGGTGCGATAAGCCCCGCCCACGACGGAACCCCGCGCTTCCGCTTTACCGTAAACCGGCACAACTGCAGCTTGTGTGTCATCAGGGAGCGAAGCAGGTCGCGCTTTCACTCTTATTTTCGGGAAGTTCGGCTTCCTCCGTTAGACCCGTTCAGAAAGTGCCCGTTTCCCCTGCTGTCGTGATGTCGACCCTCTTACTGCCGGAGCGAGCGGAGCTGCGGTGACGTCGCGGGGCGGTTCTTCCTGGCAGACTGCGTCTGACGTAACGGGACGGGGTTTTCCCCCATGACGTCATTGAGATGTGCTCCGGCCGCGCAGACGGGAGGTCGTCCGTCCGCGTTCACGGCCGGAGGGAGACGAGCGGGAGGCGAAGGGCGATTCGGACGGAAAACGGGTGTAAACTAGAGCGATCGGTGTGTGAATCCGTGCGGCGCGGGACGGAGGTGGTCGCCACGGTAACGGTGAGTCCAGCCGAACACTGTGGCTCGCGACGATGAGACCGCGCAGGTGCCGGTGGGTACAGTACTGCACGTGACACACAGCGAACATGCGAACATACAACATGCGCTCCTGAGCGGGAAAATGACGGCGACCCCTTGGCGAGCCTGGGCCGGGTCTCGGTAGCCGTCCCGCAGTCGTCTGGACTAGACCCACGCACCCCCGTGGAGAGTCACACACACCCCGACACACCCATGTACACTAAACACACTCATCCAGGTGGCGCGCAGTTCCAGTCAGGATGCGGGACAAGAGCCATTCGGCATCTCATGGGTGGGGACAGCAGTGTCCTCTGTGTTTTACTCTGACTAGTCTGACTAGTTTACCAGTGTAACCAGTGTATCAGTCTGTCTAGTGTAACCAGTGTATTGGTCTAACTAGTTTACTAGTGTAACCAGTGTATTGGTCTAACTAGTTTACCAGTGTAACCAGTGTACTGAGGCACCCCATGTTCCAATGTCACTCCTGTCGTGTCCACTGGTCTCGTCTTACCATGTTTTTACTCCACTGTAACCCAGGGAGACCATCCTTGTGCAGGGCCGCAAAACAGAAGGCTGCAGGTTCAAAACCCTTCATGCCAAATGCGTGACCCCTGTACTCTGTCACCCTGTGAGTAGGTGACACCAAGGAAATGTCCCTTGGGGGTGGGGGGTGACAGGGATTTCTCAGCTCGGTTTCGCTCGCCGTCAGTCCAGAGGAACTGCGGCTCTGGGAAACCCGCATCACTCGGCTTCTTGTCAGTGTCTCGAAGTTCCAACTTCCTCTTCTCTTTCTGTCTTTGTGACACGAAACTGGCAGCTCTGCGGTTCAGTGGCTGGATGGTTTATGCAGACAGGGCGTCTGCATTGCTGCACCTTGTTGCTGTTGTTGTTATAATAATAATAATAATAATAATAATAATAATAATAACTATTATTATTAATATTAATACTAATAACTATTGTTGTTGTTGTAATTTACCTCACGTACTACTTCCCCGATTTACCCATTCAAACAGCAGGGTCATTTTTACTGTACCAGGTCAGGGTAAGTACCTTGATAAGGAGTGGGATTTGAACCTGGGTTAACCAGTGCATCACCTGCTGGTCAAAAAGCCTCAAAGAAAGAAAACTTTTTAGTTTTAGTTGTTATTATTTCCATTCAAACATTTTAGCTGTTATTAATGATATAAATGTCCGTTTGTGATGCGGTGATTTGTCCAACAGTGTGATGTCAGACTGTAGTTCTGAGAGGAACCAGGAAAGGGAGGGGGGGCAGCTGTAAGACCATGAGCTCCAGATGGTCCTGATGATTGGAGGCCTTTTTCCCCTTCATTTGTTCTTCTGATGAGCGACAAACCCCCCCGGTTTCACTATGACGCCCGACTGGGTGGCATCCGTACGGCGTCTGGGGGGGCCGGGTTTCTGACGAAACTGGGGGTGTGCGTGTTCCTGTGCTCCAGGGATGGAAGTGTATGTCATTGAAGTAGGTTACAGCAGGAAGTGGGATTTGAACCAACAGCAAGAAGTTTACCCTAAATGCCAGACTTTCTGTGCCTACTTTGTCTGTGTTTGGTTGGGGGGGGTGCTGGGTTACTAGTAGATGAACCATCAGGGAACAGGGAACACTTGCTACTCATTCTGTACCATCCCATCTGGCAGGAACCTCAACATGGCTGCCTGGTGCCCGGGCGTCAGTCTGACCCCCCCCCCCACCCACCATTCAGGAACACTGGTGTTTTCTCTGTTAGTTACTCTGTTCTCTCCATTACTGATTAGTTGTGTGTTCAGGGTGGGGGGGGTCAGGGGTCAACCGACCTTTGGTCCCCTGCAGGAAGGAGGATGATCTGCTTGGTGCTGAAACATCATATTCCTCCTTGACGTGTTGCTCAGCTTCACACGTGTTTCCATGACAATGCAGCAGTGACAGCTCCCACAGAGATGACTGCCTGCTCCCTAATCTGCAGTGACAGTTGGGTGTGGGTTCGAGCTCCTGCCAGAGCTGCCATATGTCTTCCTGCACTCTTGCGCCCACTAGGGATGCATCAGTGAAATGACAAGTTGGGGCATAATGAGGCTTCCTGTGGTCCACAGGGTCAGGGTGGTCACCCTCGGGGGCAGCTGACCACACACACACACACACACACACACACACACACACTCAAGAATGTTTGCCGTGTGAGTGTGCACATGCTGGGCTGTGTCTGTGGACTGCTGTGTGTGTTAGTGTGCACACGCTAGTGCCAGAGAATCTGTGTGTGGGTCGTTGTTTGTGGTGCTCATCACGGGGATTGTCATGGCAACGGCAGTAGCAGCGCAGTGTGAAGTGGAGAGGGAACTCTGCCGTCTGTGTGTGTGTGTGTGTGTGTGTGTGTGTGTGAATGTGAGTGTGAGAGAGGAAGAGATGGAGAAAGACAAACGCCATCAGTGTTTAGAAAAAGGAGAAGAACTCAGGCTGATCACAGACGCCTTCCTGGGTAATAATGTGTGGAGCAGGAGATGAAGACAGGAGTGTGATCACTGTGTGTGTGTGTTACTGTCAGTCAGTTCGGTGCCTCTGTGCTCTAAGGGTTAATGAGAAACTGAAAGCGAGGGAGAGGCAGGGAGGGAGTGACGCTGCGACTGAGCATGCTCCCTCCGCCAGCCCATCGTTTTCATTATCAACTTCCTGTTCCCTTCCTCACAGACGGAGGGAGTGAGTGAACAGGCGACAGAGGAGCGACCGCGACCGCCGCTCAGCCCGCAGACGATCGGACCCCACAGATCCCACGTTTTCTGTCCTTCTGGACCCGCTGCTGGAGGAGGACAGAACTGGGTCCGACCTGCTCGCCGGGTCAACGCTGCCCACGGGGGCTGTGGAGAGCCATTGTGCTTCTGACTGCCGTTGCTCGGTCGGAGGAGGTACCGCGGGGCGGCCGCAGGTCCCGCCTGCACCTGTTGGACCAGGAGCCACAAAGCGGCACTGGTCGTGGGAGGGCAGCGCTCAGTTTTCTCTTTCTCTTTCTCTGCTGTCAGCTTACCCTGCGGGGAGATTGTCGTGGGTTAGTCACTGGTTAGTTGGTTAGGACCGTGGTGTGTTTTCCACATAGAAGAACCTGTTGAAACCCTGAACGTCCTACTGAAGGAAATGGGTTCAGAGAGGGACTTGGAGTCGCCGCACTCCTCCGTGAGCGGAGTGCCCAACCCGAAGTGCCGAGGTCCCGGGAAGAGGCGGGGTCGAATCTTCCACAGCCTCTTCCACAGCAAACGGGGCTCCCGGGGGGGCAAGGCGGCTTCTGGAACCCCGAGTGCCCCGCAGCAGCAGCCGCAGTCGCTCCTCCAGCAGCCGCTGGCGGTGCCTCCGGCTCTGCCCACGCCGACGGGCCCCGCGCCCTCTGTCCCCAAGCCTGCTGAGCAAGACGAGCCAGCGCCGTCCCCCGGGCCCTCGCTGGGGGGTCCCGAGCTGCTGGAGTGCCCACTGTGCCTGGTGCGGCAGCCTGCCGAACAGCTCCCACCCCTGCTGAGCTGCAGCCACCGCTCCTGCCTGTGCTGCCTGCGCCAGTACCTGCGCATCGAGATCAGCGAGAGCCGCGTGCAGCTCAGCTGCCCCGAGTGCGCTGAGCGCCTGGCCCCCCGCCAAGTTGCCCTCATCCTCGACGACGCCGCCCTAGTGGAGAAATACGAGGAGTTCCTGCTGCGCCGCTGCCTGGCCTCCGACCCGGACTGCCGCTGGTGCCCCGCCCCCGACTGCGGGTAGGTTCACGTGAACAGGGGGCGAGAGGGAGGGACAGGGTCATTGTTTGAAGTGCCAGGAGACGCTGTTGGGCAGAAACCCGCCGAGCTCCAGGAAAATACGGAACCGTACGAATACACGTGGAACTTGTAGCTCCCTACGGGAGGACGTGTATGTGAACAACAGGAGGGGCTATTTGTGCAGAGTGGGCGGACCTTTACATAAAGGGAGGGGTGTGCAGTGGGAGTGGCCTTGTGTGGGAAGTGGGAGGGACAATGTGCAGGGCAGGGAGGAGTCAGGTGAGGCCTGTGCATCACACATGCCAAAGGAGACACAAAGAAACTGGTACTAAGCAGTATCCTTCACCCACACTTCCAGCGTGTGTTTGCGTGAGGGAGAGACAGAAGTAGATAGCAGTTCGGTGGCGGTCCTTGTTCACACTGTTTTGCCATGTGAGGTGTTTGAAGAGCAAGGCGGAGTTTTCCGATGTGTCAGATGTAACATTGTGTGTTAGGATACAATTTTGGCTAGGACAGCACTCATTAGCTTACCCTTCTAGGCGATTCCGTGTTACAGAGAGGTGTGTGTGTGTGTGTATGTGTGTGTGTGTATATGAAATGAGTGGTGTGTTGGTGAAGATTATTGGGGCAGGAGGGCAGTGGGTGGGACAGATTTTCCAACCTTTTGCTGTTGCTGGAGCCCACTAGTGCCCAGGACCCCCGCCCCCACCCACCCACACGCACACAGTATCACATGTCCCTGCCCTCTGTCTGCAAAACAGGTCTGTGTATTGATCCTGTCCATCCTCCATCACCCTTGAATGGAAAACAGTTTGTGCATCTAAAACAACGAGCTCATGCATCACGGCAGGTCCTCCCTTGCACACACTGAAGTGTGTGTGCGTGCGTGTGCGTGTGTACCCATGCATATGTGTCTGCTCTTATCGGCCATTTTCCTTCGCCCTGTTCTTCTGGTGCCCAACCAGCAGCACTGCTGTCTGATTGACACTTTGCAGTGACCAATCAGAGTCTCAGAGGACCTTTAGCTGATTCCCTGGGCTCTCAGTTACTATGGAGACTGGGATGCAGTGCAGAGGAAATGTTGCCAGGGGTAACTGGGAGTGGGCCTTAATCACAGCAATTGATACCTACCCATTGGTCCTCTGCCAGCCCTCCACCCCCTCGTCAGGTCGACCTCCCCACGTAAAACAGGTTTACATCTGTGTGTGTATGTGTGTGTGTGTGTGTGTGTGTGTGTGTGCGCGCATGCGCGCACGTAAATGCAAATAAGGGACAGGAAGGAGGAGAATTACTGTATCCAGGTGGACTTTCAAGCCTCTGGCTTCAGCAGAGACGTGTGAACGACAGACCTTCCGCTGCAGCGTCACGTTGTGCTCCGTTTGCAGCAGTGAAGTGTGTCTTTTCAGTTAATTATCCCTTAGTTACCCAGTTATTCAAGGCTTTTTGACAATTACTGGCTTTTTTGAAATAGGTGTAGAAATAATGGAATAAAATAAACATTACTGGGTTTCTTCGGTGGCTCAGGGAGTAGCTGTTGGGTGTGGATTCAAATCTTTCTCAGTGGGTGTGGAGTTGGCTTGTTCTCCTGTGCGTTTCCACCCTCAGTGTGTTGCTGCCTGTCCAGGGTGTAGTTTTGCAGCCTGGTGCTCGGTGATTCGGGGATAGTCTCTGGACCACGTGACCCTGACCGGCATAGAGCTCCTTACCGTGATTTACCCATTTATCCTGCTGGGTAATTTTTGGGTAATTTTCCCTACGGCAGGAGGTGGGACTTGAACCTGAGTCAAGTGACTTGGTGGCATTCAGCCCGGTAAGGGTTGGATTGCACCGGTTCCACTGCACTGCTCTCCAACAAAGACGTGATGAATGCGATGATGACCGTGTAGGGGACTCGGTGGCTGTAGGACTGAGGGCTGCAGGTTGTGACGGAGGTTTTGCCCTCCACCCCCCTCAGAGCCTCACATTACTGTCGGTCAATGGGTCACCGTGGCAACGGCATCCCTCACTCGCACCCGTGTTTGCAGACAGCCGACTGGGGTGTTTTTGCAAACAGGCGCCAAAGTGCTCTTCGTAGGCGGAGAGCGGCCTGCGGGGGGGGCAGGCTCCGATATGCCCGTGCCGTCACTGTTGCTCTGTCAGTTTCGCACTGGCAGCGTTTGCTGTGGAACCACACGTGCCACCGCTCTGTAGTCACACTGACGCCGCGTCCCTCCCCAGGTTCGCAGTCATTGCCTCCGGTTGCGCCAGCTGCCCCCGGCTGGTGTGTCGCAGGGACGGCTGCGGGGCCGAGTTCTGCTACCACTGCAAGCAGCTGTGGCACCCGAACCAGACGTGCGACTCAGCCCGCCAGCAGAGGGCGCTGCACACCCACAGCAGCCACTCGCCCAGCTACACGCAGGAACAAGGTCCCGGTGAGTGTCCACCCACCTGCCCTTCGGCCCATCTCTGCCCCCCTGTTACCTCTATAAATGAAGACCTTTTTTCTTTGAGTCGGGGGGGGGGGTCACTCTCCCATGGGTCCACATTGTCCCCTTAGCCCAGCTAAACCTTTGCTTCACTCTGGCGGTCAGTGGCAGAGATCATTACATTAATCATACTGAATGTATAAAATGTGTAATATAATCACACTTTACCTGGTTAATGAGGCACAATTTCTTGAGGTCCAGAAGTTTGTAATTTCTTCTTGTTTGTAACTCCCACTTTGTAATTAAAAATTACTCAAAGGTAAATCGCACAGGCGTGGATTTATTTACGGGTCCAGGGTTCCTTGCATTAGGCTATAATTAACCAGAATAATTTGTTAGACTTATTTTCGTATTTTTTTAAAACTGGACTACATTAAAAATTAGAAGTAACGTAACTATTCAGTGCCGGTTGCTGGCGGGTTGATCTCATACAGACGTGCAGGTTCCGCAATCTTGTCGTTGATCAGCGGCACCCAGGAGCTGTAAACACTGTGGAAGTGAGTTTAAGGCGGTCCAACGCTCTTCTTTATGGGAAAATGAATGTTAAGAAATAAATGCGCACATCTTTTTTTACCTTTATAAAATTCATAGCACAAGGAGCCAGTGTATTTCTGAATTTTCTTCTGGTCGGACACCCAGGAGAAAGCGGTGCTGCAGAACCTCCTGGGGTCTTGCTTTATCGGCTTCCCGTCTCTCCTCCTCTGTCAAGTGCTCCTTTCTTCACTGAAATTCTCACTCGGTGTTGAACAAGGAGGCCACAGAGCCTTGTGCGTCACCCCCGCCAGAGGCCTCCGCTGGCTGTGACGTGAAGAAGGGGCTTCGCTAACAGTCGCTCACAGTGTCTCCTGTGCCCTGACTCCGCCTCCTGCCGCCTGCAGCCGACGACATCAAGCCTTGCCCCCGCTGCGGCGCCTACATCATCAAGATGAACGACGGCAGCTGCAACCACATGACCTGCGCTGTGTGTGGCTGCGAGTTCTGCTGGCTTTGCATGAAGGAGATCTCGGACCTCCATTACCTCAGGTAGGAGGCGCTCCGCTTGGTATGCAGTGAGGTCATAGGTCACAGTTAGGGTTTGGTGACAATGGCAGTCATTTTCTCTCTTGATCATGCAGTGTAGTAAAGGTAGAGTTGAGAGCAGCAAGGATAGAAGGGGCGTAGTGGTTAGGGCTCAGGTTTGAATCCCACCAAGGTAAAATTTACCCTGCTGTGTAAGTAAGTATGTATGTAAGTAAGTCATTTAAGTAGCTTTGGGCAAACGCATCAGATAAATGAATAAACATAAACGTAGTTTGACAGTTCATTTCGCCTCTCCCTCCCTCCTTCCACCTTCAGATGGGAGTTCCAGTCAGGTAACAGGGTAGAACAGGCAACCATCTGGTTTTTAAACTGTGCCCTGGCAACGAGATAACCTCCCGCCGTTGGGCCTCCTTCCTCGCCTTCTGCTCAGCTGGGCCCTTCCCCTTTCGTCTGTTTTCGGTTCAGCCAGCCTCACTTGAACGCTGGCCCTGCATTCAGGGAATTAACACGAGGGGGTGTGGTCTCAGATGGAAAGGGGTGTGGTCTGAGTTCAGTGAGGGGCGGAGTCTCTGATAACACTTTGGCCATCAGAAGAGGGAAGGTTTTAGAAGGCTGTACATGCAAAACGAAATCTCACAGCTACGGTCTTATGGAACCTGTCGAGTCAGGTTTGGAAGTACTAGTTGAAAATTTATTTTTATGTGCTTGTTTTTTTAGAACTGGTTTTGATTGATCAAATTAATTCACTGTGTAAGAAGTAAAGAAGCTCTTCTGTCCTGTGATCTGCTCACTCCGTCTCCGTCCTCTTCAGTCCATCTGGCTGCACCTTCTGGGGGAAGAAACCTTGGAGCCGTAAGAAGAAGATCCTGTGGCAGCTGGGCACACTGATTGGCGCTCCTGTGGGCATCACCCTCATTGCCGGCATTGCAGTGCCCGCCATGGTCATCGGGATCCCCGTCTACGTCGGCCGCAAGGTGAGCAATTGTGTGACCCCCCCCCCCTGTTTACAATGAGAACAGAAAGACTGGCAGAAACGTGCAGTCAGCCAGGCTTGGATGTACCCAATATACATCCACTCGTTCATGCCAGGGTTGTCCTAAAGCTCCCCCTGGCGGCCAGTCTTGGGTACTGCAAGTCTTGGTTTCAGAGCGTGTTGAGTTCAGAGATGTTCGTCTGGGCTTCAGATCCACTCCCACTACGAGGGGAAGAAGACGTCCCGTCACCGGAGGAACCTCGCCATCACGGGGGGCGTTGCGCTGTCAATCATCACCGCGCCTGTGATCGCTGCTGTCAGCGTGGGTGAGGAAATGATGCCACTGCCCGACCCCGAAACTCCTACTGCCCATCTCCCACATTCAGCAATGACAGACGGCGTCTCCTTGCAGGCATCGGGGTGCCCATCATGTTGGCCTACGTGTACGGGGTGGTGCCCATCTCCCTGTGCCGGGGTGGGGGCTGCGGGGTGAGCCGGGGAAAGGGCCGCGGTGTCCGTATAGACTTTGACGAGGACGACGGACCGATCACAGGTAAGCAAGCGTGCCAATGAGCGAACCAGTGAGGCTTCAGCATTGGGCGGGTGTTTGAGCACCTGTCTCTCTGTCTGTCCCATCAGTGGCGGATGCCTGGAGGGCCCTCAAGTCACCCAGCCTGGGTGAGAGCAGCCTGGAGGGGGGAGCCAGTGGTCTCAGTACCACCTCGCCCAGTGAGGGCTTGTCTGGGGTCCCCGGGGCCTTGGGAGACACCCCCCGCTTCAACACCCTGGCCGGAGGGGCCTTAGGCGCCCGAGCAGGCAAATACAGCAGGTATGAGGATGGGCTGGGATGCGTGTGTCTGTGTTTCACTGCGGTTTTCTGTGCTTCACTTTCCTGCTCTTGCTGTTTGTGCTCCAGGCTGGAAGTGCAGAGCCGGGAGCTGGAGAAGGAGGGCACGCGACGGGAGACGGGCAGCATGGGCACCGCTAGCGACTGTGCGAGCACCCGCGGCATGGCGGGGTCCATCGCCTCCTCCTACACGCTGCCTGACAGGTGAGCCGACGCTGCTGTACACTATTATTCTGTCTGTATTAAGAACTTCTGAGCAAATATGTTACGTGAAGCATTTCCTGAGAGTGTAGATGTCTTGGAGGTAATGATGATAGTGGCTAATTATCCGAACGACACTGTTTTACCATCATCTGCTGCAGCCCCGCTGTTCCCATGGAGATAAACTCCAACGCTGCTCTGTTCTGTCCTCATTTTGTGTAGAGAGTGCACCAACCTGGAGATTCAGGTAGACATCGAGACCAAACCAAGCCATCTGTGTCTGGCCAGCGAAGAGGATCTGGCCCAGCCACCTGTCACCATGGTGCCTGGCCAAGGGGAGGAGCCTCAGGACTGCAGCTCGCGGCGGGGAGGCGTGATGTCAGGCTCCTCCCTGGGTCTCTCTCCAGGACCATCGCTCGGCGAAGCCCGTCGAGACGCCACGCTGGCCCAGCCCGAGAGCATCCGCAGCGACCTGGAGATGTCCGACACGCAGTCGGACGACATTGCCGAGCTCACATCTGACGACGGTGGTGACTCGCCCCACCCCAAGAGCTGCCGGGGCCCGGCTCTCGTGTCCCGTCCGTCTGCCCCACCCACCTGCCGGGCTCCACCCCCCTCCGACAGCCTGCATTGTCCTGACAACATGGTCCTTTATGTGTGAAGGGGAAGAAGATGAGGGGCCTTAACATGTTCCACAAACCTGAACTTTTCCCACAAATGGTGTTTAAAGCTAACAAGTTGGTTTAAGTTGGTTTCTGCTTAATTTTAGCCATTTTACTAAACAGCTGGGTAAACAAAGCCCGTTACCGCTCTTTACCTTTCTGTCTGTATGTCTGCCCCTCTGCAGAACGTTTTAAGGGTTCTACCTCTTAGCGAAGCAGTATGTAACTTCACAGTGTTGCAAAAAATCTTGGCTCCTTCAGCAAAAAAAAAAAAAAGATGTAAAGAAAAACTGAGAAAAGGTGAAAGGACCCATTAGATGAAGCACATCGCAGTGGGGGTGTCCGGGAGGGCACTGCAGGGGGCGTCGTGGTACTGTACCGAATTATACTGGCACATGTCTTTGTTTCATCTTGTATTTATACGTGAGCAACTGTGACGGTTTTGTTAAACGACGTATGCATGAGTCTGCATGACTGCGCGTGAGAGAGTGTGTTTCTCTGTTCCCGTTGCTCTAGTTTGTTTGCACAGAGAGTCCCCCCGCACCCGAGGGAAGGGGTTGCAGCCGACGGGGCCTCCCGGGGGGAGTCCGGCCCAATGTACTGGAAATGGCAGATCACGTCGCTTGAGTTCCCGCCTTACAGAGCGAAGTGACGTGCTGGTTGCTCACCCACTGACACACTGTTTGTCCCGTAACTCGCTTGAATGTTAGCTTGCCTGTCCGTCTGTCTGTCCGTCAGCCATGCATTGTGTCCAGAGGTAGTGTGGACTGGATCACTCAGGCCAACCCCCAGGTTTGGTGCACACAGGCAAAGAGTACAGAGGAGATCGTTGGGCCACCTTGCACCCCCCTGCTGCAGGGTCCTGTGACTGGCAGAGGTGCTGTTGCTGTACTGTTGCTGCGGCAGCCAGGGACCGTTGCTAGGGAGACCCTGGGAGACAGGGCTGTGTGGAGCAGTCTGATGGTCAGAGGCGGACTGTAGATTTAAGCCACTTTTATCCAGCATCATCTGGCACGGTATGGGGGGGTGGTGGTGCTGGGGCCACTTGAGCACTTTAAATAGTACCGATTGTCGATCGGTGGTGTTGATAGTTCACTGGAACATCGTGCGTTTTGTTTTTTATTCGCATGGTATTGACAACACGGTGGAATCATTATTGAGACTCGGGCCAAGTCTGAAAAAGTGTTGTTTTTCATGTGTTCACGGACACAGTTCCTGTCACTTTGTTTTTTTTTAAATACCTTTTTTCACTGTTGTACTTTTTTAATGATTATTTGTTATTTTTGTGGCTGCCACACGCCTCTTCGAGTGAATTTCCACTCACGGTTTGTCATGTCGTCCCGTGTTGGCCGACCAGACCGCTGCGGCACCTGTTTTATTTTGTCGTCCTGCATCGTCCGGTTTGGTCTATTGCTGTGATCCATTTCTGCTTCCCTCTGCCTGTGAGGAAACTACATGAATGTAACTACGATTTAACTTTTCAAATAAGCATACTACTGCAAAAAAATAGAAATTCCCTGTTAAATATATGTGGATAAATAAGTTATAAATATATAAATAGCAATATAATTATATAAAACTGCATTTCCTGGCATTGTTTTTGTATGAGCTCATCTGGGTTCTTGCCCTTGGGACTAGAAGGAAACTGGAAGCTGCTGGGAAATAAAGGCATTGTCCTGTTACTCCTGTCCTGCGCAGTGTGTTTCGGGGGGGGGGGGGGTGACATCTTAGACTATAAATACAGAAAATGAAATAAAGAGAATATGAACTGAATCCATTACATTCCCATAAGTGGGGCCTTTCGGGGGGATTTCCAGAGAACATGAGTAAGTGTTTCGTTTCGTTTTACTTCATGTCCCCGTAAGCAGAGTGTTTGCTGTGGGCTAAAAACACACACACACACACCAAGGGCAGTTTAGAGCCAGGAATCCACCTGAAACACATCTTTGGACTGTGGGATGAAATCCACACAAACGCAGGAAGAACGTGAACTCCACGCAGATCTGAACCCACAGCTCAGGCAATGATGTAGAATAACTTACTGAATACAAAAGGTTCCTCAGCCCCGTGTGGTTCTTGGGTTTATCTCCCCAGACGTGTCGTATTAACTGTCCCAAAAGCGATCTTATATTAATTATTGAACATAATTTGATCATCATTGATAAGGAACTGATTAATAAAGGTAAGAATTTGGAACATTACGGTTCTCCGAACATTTTATCTATCAGCTGCGTCTGACGTCACCGGAGTCACATTTTTACGACAGTCCAGTAAAGCGACGCAACGAGCCGCTTTACGGCGGATCCCAGATTTGCCGGAAACGGGCCGAAGGTTAAAAACCTGTGATAAAACTTGCAAGGTAAATACCCCTAAAAACATGTACTTTGGGTTATTTCTGTTTTTCTGATGCTTACAATTTAGTGACATGGGTAAAGAAGGTAATGTTTATGCCACGAATATTTGTCAGTAGCTGCTCAGCTCGGTAGTGCTGTTTAGACAAAATGTCATGTTGCGAATTAACGTTAATATTTGCGTTTTGCGAGTTTGATCTAAATTCCACCCATATGCAGTAATATATTTCCACGATATTTGAACAGGAACAACACGTTTGTGTTGTGCATTTTGCACCTACACCAGAGCGATATACAGTGTTTTAACCATTTTTACAGCCGGGTACTTTTTTCTGGATCACTTTAGCTTATCAAGCATCAGGTTTCTTGGTTAAGGGCACGAGGTGACATTGGAACCCGAGTCCTTCGAGGAAGGTGCTGCTGCTGCTCTAATAGCATCTTTATGTGTGGACCCTGGTTACTGTGACCATCTGCTACTAGTCTGACCTGCAGATGTCCTGACTTCCCACAACAATTGCATATAATTTGACAAAATTGTGGATGAAACATCGTTTATAACCTTGATAAAAGGTGGGATGACAGAGATTTCAGATCTCCAGCCTGGAAGATGAAGCCCGTTTGTCCTGTGTGTCCAGCAGAGCCATGCCCTTCGTGGATCTGCAGGAGAAGCTGGGCGTGAATCTCGACCGCTGGCTGCTGACCCAGAGCGGACCGAGCCTCATCCATCAAGCCGCCCGCTGCTACGCCTTCGAGAAGGAGTGGATCGAGTGCTCGCACGGGATCGGGAATACGCGAGCCCGCAAGGAGTGCAAGCTGGAGTTTGAGGACTTCTACGAGTGCATGCACAGGCAGAAAACTGTGAGTCTGCGCCGGCAGGGGGGGTGTCTGCTGCGTGTCAGAGTGTGTCAGGGCGTGTCAGCTCCTGCAGGGTGACACATCTACTGCTCCTGGAGTTAACTGTTCACTCTGGTTTTACCTTGTGGTGCTTGGTGTGTAAAGAGATTTGACTTGGCAGAGGAGTGTGAATCTCCTGAAATCTAACCTTTATTTAGCAAACCCCTTTGTTCAAGGTGATTTAGGGTTAGATAACCTGTGTACCTTTTACTAGATCACTGTGGGGTAAATTCTTAAAGACATCACAACATTGACCCTCTCATCTGCCCCTCAATACTTCAGTTGCTAGGCAACAGCATAAACCACTGCTCTTCCTCTGGTTGATTGAGTAGATTTTTGTGTGTGTGTGTGTGTGTGTGTGTGTGTGTGTTCTCACATTCTCTCCCTCCACAGTTCAAACGCCTGTACCAGATACGGACTCAGCGGGATAAAATGATTAAGGAAGGAACGTACACCCCCCCAGAACACCACACCGGCAAGGAGGAATCGCGGCCGTGATCGGGATCCCCTCTGACCCCTGACCCTTGACCCCAGGGAACATGTACAGTGACGTTTGGCCCGTGTGTGTAGTACTGATTACGCTGTCCTCTCTACCAGCTATGACAATAAAGGAAATCTGACTTACTGCATTTGTGGCAGTTTATGGATTTGGGTGGCAAAGAGGGATGCAAAAAAAAAACCTGAGTAAGACAGTTAATTTGTGTTCTTCATTATTACCGCGGTGGATTGTTGTTCTGTGTGGAATGTTGCACAGAATTACATGCAGTGGTCTCAGTAGAATTTACAAGAGGTGCCAGATTTAAGAAAAGCTATCAGAATAGATAGACGGCTGCAGGGTTGTTTGACACCATCTTTAGGTTCACTGCTCTGTGTTCTGCTGTTCACCATCCGCCCTCCGTGCAGCACAGCTGTGCTTCTCACTGGTGCCCCAGTAGTTTAGGTTTATGTTGAGGTTTGGAGACCTTTTCTGTCTTGCGGGTGCAACTGTTATGACTGCAGTTGCTGGAAAGGAACACGAGCAGATGAACAGCTGTCATAAGGCAAGTGTGGAGATTGAACGCCAACAGGAGTAGCGGACCGACGGTCTGGGTGGTCTTACTGCAGCTTTTGCCGAGTGTCTTGACTCCAGCGTGGAGGTTCACAGGACCTTGCAGTGGGTTTGTATCCCTTTGCTTCAGTGCAGGTCATCATAAAATCTGCATTTTATCACTGTCTTGGGTAGTTGGTAGTTAGAAGGATATTAATGTGATGTTTGGGTACAACTTTTTAAAAATTCTTTGTTCTAGTTGTCTGTGGAACACTGCAGATGAGCAGTGATCTCTAAGAGTTCCTCAGCTCTCCCTCAATGTTTCCTCAGATGTTGCTCAAGGGTTCCTCTGGTATCTCAAGGGATCCTCTGGTCTTCAGGGTTTCCTCGGGTGTTCCTCAGATCTCTTTTAGGTTTACCTCTGAGTTTTCTCGGGAGTTTTCCAAGGTTTTGGCAGATATCAGAGTTTCTTCAGGTTTTCCTCAAATCCTCCTTGGGTGCTTCTGCCCACCTGATGAGCAGCTTTGATCTGACATCGAAGCTGAATCAGCTTCGTTCACCAATGATCAGTCTCTTTTGCTGCTCTTTCAGCACTGTGCATCTCTCAGTATGTTTTGAAATGCTGGTATAGTGATGAAATAATGAATCGTCTTCCACGGCTTGCAGTGAGGACATCTGAGGAGAAACCAGATGTTAACGGTCTTCGTAGGTGAGGTAGAGTTCAGTGTAAGTGGATATTGGGAGGTCCTGCAGGGGTGAACATCACAGGTTGTCAGTCTGCAGTGAAAAGGCGTCACTGAACCTCCACTGTTTGTGTCATTTTTCCGGAGTGGTCTAATAACCGCGCTGAACAGCAGGCGATGGCCAAGAGCACATTGACCTCATATCATCAGTTTGGGCTGTTGGTGGACTAACTTGGGCATTTCAGTGTTCTGACACCAATTTTGGGTCGAAAATGAAACAAGGTCATGCACAGGGTTAATGTGGAAACAGCATCCCATCCTACCAAGAGAGTCATCAGCAGGAATCGCGGCTGAACCGTCACCGTGGGAGGCAGCCCACCCAGACAGCACTCTGTCGCACAGCAGCTAAGATGCACGCTGGTTTCCATGCAGACACTGGTTCTCCTGAAACACACATTTGTGAGAGGAGACATGCACACTCAACCACGTTAAAACCCATGTCCAGACCTGCAGCTCAGGAGATGTGAGGTACCGGCCACTGCCACAGTGAGCTACAAACTGGGTTTAAAGGGGTCCAAATCAGGCCTGATGTTCTCTACTTGGTTTCAGGTGAGCTTTTTCTCTGAGTTTAAAACCTGTCTTGCCAGTGGACCCAACCCTGTGGTCCACTACTCTCCCTCCACCTCCACCACCTCCTTCTGAAGCTTCTTTGTTGAGATTGTGATATTTGGTCTAGTCTGCTCGGCAGCACCTCACACTGGCTCACGCGCTCCTCACCCACAGGACTCGCATGTTTGGATGTTTGGCCTCATTGCTGAATAAAGCCCCACCCTCAGTGACCTAAAATCGCTGTTGGGGGAGGTAGGAAGGGAGAAGACTGACACTGATAATGATACACTGACCACTGGGAGAACAGCTGGAGATGTGTGGGTGGGGGGGAGCACAGAGGAAAATGAGAGATCAACAGATTAAGCAGAGTAATACAATCACATGTTACAGGGATCACTGTCCCCCTCCCTTTTGAAAAAGTGCTGAGTAGTCATTTTCCCGCAACCATCCGTCCATCTGGACACTCGCACACATCCAGGGCTGAAGGGTGAAGACGTCCTGGTGGAAGACAGCTGGATGGTGGTGAACATCAGTGGGAATGGTTCAGCTCGAGGCTCTGGTGAGAGAGAGTGAGAGTGTGTGTGTGTGTGTAAGGGGGGAGAGTAGAGGGGGTAAGGAGGGAGGGGGATGTGGAGACGATGCTGGGCTCTGACAGCCATATTCCAGACCCACGCTGCTGCTCCTCGCGGTTCCCCCACATCGCCCCGCCTCGTACCGCCGGACCAGACCCGGTCAGAGGGACGCAGCATCTCCGGTACCTTGTCCGTACCCCGTCTTCGAGCAGCCCTGCGAGAACCGCCGCCATCCGGTAAGAGGTGCGAGGGGGAGTCGCGAGTGGGGCGACACAACACGGCACGGAGCGCCTTTGAAGGAGCCTGTAACCGTCATCACTGTGTCACTCTACCTTTGTGTTATTATTATTATTATTATTATTATTATTATTATTATTATTATTAACATCGTGTTGGTTGTGTCCATCGTGACAGTCGCTCTGCTCGTGCCGTTACGTCCACTGTGTCCACGGCGGCGCGCGCTGCCCTCTTCCCTAGCACCAGTGGGGACAAAGAAGCGCTCGGTGTGTGTGTGTGTGTGTGTGTGTGTGTGTGTGTGTGTGTGTGTGTGTGTGTGTGTGTGGCGGGGGGCAAAACAGAGAGGAGAAGAGTGACCGGCACCTGGTCATTTATTGATCGTTGATTTACTGATTTATTACACGATTTGTCCTCATGAAACGTTGTGATCTGTGAGCTTCTCTTCCGCCAAGCGAGACGCGACCGTTCAGGTCTGACTGGGGTTTTTTATTCAGTGGCTTCTGCGAGTGTGTGTGTGTGTGTGTGTGTGTGTGGTTCTAATACACACCCTTCCAGTGTGCTGAGAAACATGAAATGAAATCATGAAATGCATGAAAAAAGAGGAGGGTGCGCGCGCGCCCCTTTTTGGTCCCCCACTGACCACTAACATTGTCACACTGTCACAGCCTCACTCTGATACACTGTCACACTCCCTCGTGCGCCCTACGGGGAGGGGAGGGGAGGGGGGGGGGTAAACAGATCACTTCCTGCCCTCCTCGGGTTCTTCTGCGGCGCGCGAGGGACACGCCCCCCACACAGAGGGAGGAAAACCTTACCATCACATCATGACATCAGGTCACCATTAAATCAGATCTGTGCATCATCACCACCATCATCGTCATTATTATCGCCGTCATCACATCCCAGCCCCTGGGGTCCCGGCTTGGACAAGGTTCGACTGCCGTGTCAGCGGTCCTGTCCCGATTCCGAGGTGCTGTCAGTTCTGAGGGGCGGGGGTTGGGTCAGTATGCATTTTTCTGATTGGTCAGTCAGTTGGTGAGCGATTAAAGACATAAGGGGGTGACCACTCAGGGTCACCCTCACGATGTGCGGTCCATCTCCTCCTGCTGTGTAACGTGGCACCAACAGGGGGCGTGGCCACGAGTGAGTGCGGTCCTGCAAAGAAATTATCCCGTAACTGGCAATAATTATAATACATTCTGGTTTGGTCCTCACTTACAGTTGTACTTCCCTTTCTCATGCTGAACTGACTGAGTAAAAACGACCCTGCTGTATAAATATGTAAATGACTGTTTAGTTGGGTTGGAGGAAAGTGCTGGATAATTATGCAGTATAAAATCAGAAAGAAATGGGCATCTTTGCCGAGAAGCACCTGCACCTCCAGCCTAGAGACGGTCGAGGTGCCAGGACCCTGCTGATGATGTTCTGTTAACCACAGGGGCCGAGTGTGACAATTCCCTGATGTCCAATCTTCCAAGCACTAGTAATATTTTATAGAATTGTATATATCCATATTTGTGGGTGTTTCTGCTGAAGCTTTTTGTGCTGTTTGTTGTCGAATGAGTGTCCGCCCCTCACCTGGGACAACAGTCGATAAATCACAGCAGCTGACTGCTCCCTGAGTGACGCTAATCGATCCCCCAATCAATCAGGTCAGTTAGCAGAGTCACCGACACCGTGTGTGTGCAGCTTGTGTGTTCTGCCCATGTTTGTGGGGGTTTCCTCACACGGTCCGCAGACATGCGTGGAACAGGGAGGAGGGACCCTCCCTGACCGTGAAAACCATGTGAGTGGTCACCGCGAGTCAGATTTGTTCCCCCCCCCCCCCCCCCCCCCCCCCCCCCCCCACCCCCCCCCCCCCCCCCCCCCCCCCNTTTTTTTCCCCCCCCCCCCCCCCACTCACCATTGGCTAACCAGTGAGTAAGCTGCAGTTTGGCAGCCAATCAGAGCACAAGGATATTATTGTAAAGTATGAGCCATATTCAGGTTGTCCAATCCGTGTGGCGATGGAAGGGCCTACTGCCCCTGCACAGCTGCACATGTTTCCAGTGGGGTGTCTCCCTGCTGACTGGGAAGGGGGCAGGTCAGCTGAGGCCATGGCCCTGCGCTGTGTGTGTGTGTGTGTGTGTGTGTGTGTGTGTGTGTGGTGTGACAGACAGCCTTCTCCACATTTCCAGGGTCCTCTTCTGCCAGGCAGGTCAATGTGATCCCTCCCCCCGCCTACAAAGTACCTGATTCCTTCAATGCAGTCAGTGGAGATGTCAGTGCTGATGAGAGACTTCCGTGGGGCTGGTTGGGGGGGCTCACTCAGCTGCCCAGTTCCAGATTTGAGCAAATTAATGTGCTGACAGGTCACTTCAGCACCAGCAAGTCTCCTCAAATGAACTTATAACCTACTGGTTATAGGCAGCTGAGCATCACACTGCCTGTTCACTGCTGTGTTGCTAGCGAGTCAGGTAAACATGGGTGCAAAAGGTGATGGACTCCACCTTGATGTGATTCTTCTTCTCTTTGTCTCCTTGCCCCCCCCCCCTCCCATGGACTCCTGCAACCTGACTGGACCTCACCCAACACCCAACCCATCCAGAGCAGCCCGCTGGTGCCATGTCATCTTCGGATGAGGAGAGCCTGAGCGAGCGCTCCTTCCGCAGTGAGCGGTCGGGGTCTCAGTCGCCTCGGCCTGCCGCTCCTCTGCCGGCGCCCCCTGGGGACACGCTGCCCTGGAACCTGGCTAAACATGAGCGCCGCAAGCGCAAGAGCCAGGGGTCAGTGCTGGACCCAGCCGAGCGGGCGGTGGTGCGCGTCGCAGGTAAGTGGCGCTGTTTGCATGCCACACAGCAGAGTCAGTATACAGGTGCACAGGTGTGTGAGTTCCCATTGGCTGCTAGTAGGTCCGCTGATGGATGTGTGAACTCCCATTGGCTGCTGATAGGTCCGCTGACAGGTGTGTGAATTCCCATTGGCTGCTGACAGGTGTGTGAGCTCCCATTGGCTGCTGACAGGTGTGTGTATCAGTGTTTTATACCTGGTTTCAGTAGTAAATCTCACTTGGTTGCTCGCAGTCACAGGACACAGTCGTCACCCTGGACTGTTTGCTGTTTCTTTTATTTATTGGGGGTTTAGAGGGGGGTCTGTACTCCTCCTGGCTACAGCCATGCTGACTGGGTGTTTTCCTTCATGCCTGTCATGGACAAGGCATCGGATCCCTCACAGCAGGAGACGTGATGGGTTTTCACTCGCCTGAAGTGCTGCGTTTCACAAACGTCACTTTCACTGTGAGCTGTTTTTGTGTGGTGATGCAGTTTCAGTGCCGTCAGCCATTTACAGGCCCGCAAAACAACCAGGAGGGTTAAATTCCTGTTCAGGTGCAGAACTGAGTCTGAAGTGGGGACATGATGGGCTGTATTATGTTTCTGGACGGCAGGTTAAATCCACTGAGACTGAACCAGTGTAATGCTGTTCAGGACAAACTGTGTTGGGCTCTGTGCCCTGAGGGTGTCTGCTGTGTGCAACACCACCACATGAGTGTGACATCACAGCGTGGACAGTGTGACACTGCTGTCATTTGAGACGAGGGTCCTGATCTTGCACTGTTTTGGTGTTGGCGCCACCACGAACCTACAGGAAGGCTTGAACCAGGGCAGTGTGGTCATGTGACTGTGATCACAGTGTTTGAGTCGGGATCATATTTTGTCCTGTGAAAGCCCTGGCCCACCTGGAGTCCTGGTAAAATGAGTATGTTTACTATGGTATTCTCCTCATCAATCGTACACTTTCATTTGTAGACTAAAAACACAGTTTCTTTCAGTTTTGGTGTCAAATTTAAACCAAAATGGATTTCCCAAAACACACCACAGGCTTTTGGGGTTTGTGCACTTGGGATGTGGTGCTGGTGATGCCACTGAGTGCGTTAATCGCCGTGTCCATGTGCAGCCCCGGTGGGGGTGGGGGGTTGGGGGCAAGCACCTGTCTCTCTACCTGCTTTTACCCATAGCTGTCCCGGAATGTGCCTGAGTCTCGATTTTCCTCCTGGCACCTCTAAGGACGTCGGTTCCCGTTGCCATGAGGACATGGCTACCCCGTTTCCATGGCTATGAAGGAGCGGGAAGACCCCTGGCTAGCAGAAGGAATTGGGGAGAAAAACAAGCAAACAGTGAAAAGTGCAGAGAGGAGTGTATGTGCATGCTAATGTGTGGGGGGGGTGAATTGGGGGTCAGGAAGGGGGGGGTTATGATAGAAGGAGGACAGGGAGGGGGAGTGGAAATGATGAAACATTAAGCAAGACAAGAAGAAAACAGAAATATTCATTTGAGCATGGGGGCTTTATCCAATCACGTCTCTGAGACACAAGGAACAACCCTGTTGGGGGGGGGGGGGGGGGGCGAGGGGGATGAGAATGTTTTTCAGCACGCGGGTGTGAGGTCCACATTGCTCTACCGAGACTCACCACGCGGGAGAGCTGTAACACTTCCACAATGTGCGATCCGACTGTCTTTGCTGTTGAGGCAAAAGTCCCTTTTAATGATGATCAGCTGGACAGACTGCGATTTTGATCATCAGGTGGACATTGATCTGTGTGTGTGTGTGTGTGTGTGTGTGTGTGTGTGTGTGTGTTCCGAGTCCCAGCCACAGAGAAGTAAAAAGGAGGAGACGCTGAGGATCCTTCCCAGTTTGCCATAGGTTTTAATTATTCATGCTGACTTACATGAGACACTAGAGCTGCTGTGTCACTTCGTCTTACCGTGTCACACGTGTGAGGGTCCGGGCCACTGACACCTGCCGTATCAGCACTCACTTCAGATGTTCACCTGCCCATTATTAGGGGTCCTGCCATCTGTTGGCACAGGTAGGAAAAGGCCCTCATCTTTCTCAGCCACCATTGTGCTCGTTTAGGACCGGCCACCATGACGAGGGACAGGTGGGACAGAGGACAGGTGGGCCAGGTGCTTAGACTTCTGCAACAGTGACTGGGGAACTGCTGTATAACGTATCTGGCGTCAGTTTGTACGGTGATGAGGAAATAAAATCAATAACTTCTTTGTTTTGTTGGACCGTGTTTACTGTTACCATGGTGACAACAAGTATGATTCTGCTGGTTCCGCCTGGGCGGTTCCTGTTCGGTCCCGGTCTGTTCGCTCCTCCTCCCGCCCCACGGGGTTTGGTGCAGTTTCGCCGCTTGCCGCTCGGGGGCGACGCAGCCCTTCTCTCCGCCTTTTGTTCCGCTGACCCGGCGACGAATCGTCACGCGCCGGACGAAGCCACGCAGGAAGCGCAGCCGGAGCCGGTGGGCGGCGGCACGGGCACGCGCACGCGCACGAAGGCCAATGCGCTGCTGCGCTCGGAGCGGAGGAACCGCCGACAAAGGGAAACGGGGCGGGATGCGCGCGCGCTCCACTCGGCAGGTCCCACCCCCCCCCCCCTCACTTCCCCCCAACCCCGGTGACATAGGCGCAGAAGTCGGCGAGCGCGCGCACGTACACGCACATATACACACCTACGCTGGCACACGCGCACAAGCTCTCAGTGGCCGGTTCGGACGCTCCTCTGCGGGACTCGGAGACAATAAGCGGCCGGCGAGGCGGAGGGAAGAGCGGGACACGGCGGCGCTTTGCCGCTTTATGCACTTTTCTCTGCGCTCTTTCTTTGCTGATGGAGGTGGCCGCGCGCGGGCCATGGTGACGCGCCGAGTGTCTGAGGAGACACACCGGGCAGGAGCGCCGCGCGCCGCCGCCGACTGACACAGCACCCCCCCCCCACCACCATCACCCACCCCGCTCCCATACCCCCCATACGCACACCCCTCTCCCCCCCGGATCACGGAGACGCCGGATACCGGGCTGCACGGGAGCCGTAGGACAGGCGCCATGGCTGGGTTCGTCCCGGGGCTGCTGCCCACCAACCGCTCGCAGGAGAAGGAGTTCGCACAGGCATACGAGGACGTGCTGGAGCGCTACAAAGGTGAGAGAACCTGAGTGGGGACAGGGGGAGAGCAGGACCTGAGTGGGGACAGTGGTGCTGTTTGTTACAATAACGTTTCCAATGTTGACACTGCAGTATCTGAGTTTATCTCTTGGAGTCTGAAACGCTGAGACTGTCTTTGCCTGACATCTCTCCCGCCGTTACGCTGTTACTCTGGGACCGATGGTGTCTCTTCTGCCGTTATGCTGTTACTCTGGGACCTGTCTCTTCCGCCGGTACTCTGGGACCGACGGCATCTCTCCCGCTGTTATGCTGTTACTCTGGGACCGATGGTGTCTCTTCTGCCGTTATGCTGTTACTCTGGGACCTGTCTCTCCCGCTGTTACTCTGGGACCGATGGTGTCTCTCCCGCCATTATGCTGTTACTCTGGGACCGATGGTGTCTCTCCCGCTGTTACTCTGGGACCGACGGTGTCTCTCCCGCCGTTATGCTGTTACTCTGGGACCTGTCTCTCCCGCTGTTACTCTGGGACCGATGGTGTCTCTCCCGCCATTATGCTGTTACTCTGGGACTGATGGTGTCTCTCCCGCCGTTATGCTGTTACTCTGGGGCCGACGGTGTCTCTCCCGCCGTTACGCTGTTACTCTGGGACCGATGGTGTTTCTCCCGCCGTTACGCTGTTACTCTGGGGCCGATGGTGTCTCTTCTGCCGTTATGCTGTTACTCTGGGGAAGAGTGTGTGTCTCAGGCAACTTCCAGTTGCCTGACTTCAGAAACTCCCCACAAGCACATGACTGCATTTGTCATTAACCCTCTAAAGTGAATAAAAATAAGACCATGTTTAGTGCAGCAGTTTGCTTTTTATTAACCTTCATAGGACTGTTTCGCATAGACACACACACACACACCAGTGTGTCACAGGCAGGTGTGTTAACTCCTCCGCATGTCCCCTTGTGCAGCTGCTGTTTTCCAATCAGCGGCTGAAATTGACCGCAGTGTCAGTTGACACGGGTCACGCGTGTGATGCAGCCATCATGAAAAGAACCCCTTTTAATTATTGATTGTCCCAGAGAAACTCGAACTGGGGGGGTGACTGCTGTCAGATACACAGCAGGGAGGGGGAGGTTACCCTTTTCACCCACACACACACACACATACACACATTCCACTAAACAGGGAAAGATTGTGTAAATATGGTGAATGTGTTACAGCTCTTCACACTGTGCGTGCGTGCGTGCGTGCGTGCGTGCGTGCGTGCGTGCATGTGGTTGGCTGTTTGCACACAAGGTGTCTGTGAGAGTACAAGTGTTACTGTGCTGCCCGGTCCTGTCTGCCGGGGGTCCTGTGACTTTGCTCCTTTCAACACTGATCTCTGTCTGATGATTTTCACTGTATGTTTGGGTCTGAAACACTGAACTGCTGTCTGGCGCCTCCTGCAGGCCACTGCTCATCTCTTAAATGATGTTGCTTTAATAGTGTGATGCTGAGCAGCTGACCACTCCCCCTCCCCACAAACACTCACTGTCACACATACACACACATAGCACTGTAACCATGTGCCCGGTGATGCATGCAGTGTCAGTATAATGGCACCTCCTCTTGGCTGAACTTGGTGCTAACGTACAATATCTTGTTATACACAGTCTTGCCTGTGGTCTGTTACTATGGTTTACCCTGTCTCTGCTTACACTTTGGCCCACAATAGCACCACAGTCCCCACTCTTCCCTCAGACTGTCACTATAAATCATCACATCCTCACTCTCTGTGTGTGTGTGTGTGTGTGTGTGTGTGTGTGTGTGTGTGTGTGTGTGTGTGTGCAGTGACACAGCAGCTGGATTTGGTTTGGGGGGTCGAATTGGTCTGCAGTGTTCACAGTCCCCTCCCCATCCAGGGAAATGGGTTCCAAACCTGGATTCTCACCAGGAAGAGGAAACCAGCTACAGGAAACCCCCCTGCCCAGCTTTAGTCCTCACCCAGCCGTGTCCCTCCTGCTCACTCCCACATTCTGCTCTTCGCTGCCCCCCACGTGCTTCCTGTTTTGCCACATTCTCCAGCAGCACCTGACTGTGCGGCAGGAAAAACAGGCGCTCTAAAAATTGGGCCATTCAGTTGCAGGGCCGAGGGGGACAAGAAAAATACCCACAGAGCACTGCGGCTGGTACCACTTGAGGTCACGGAGGTGTGATGCGATGTCAGCAGCTATGTAGAACTGTGTGTGTGTGTGTGTGTGTGTGTGTGTGTGAAGGAGCCCCCCCTACTTACTTATAAATCATTCTGTCTCTTGTCTGTTAATTGATGTCCTCTTCTAGTCGAATCCACAGCAGCCCTGCTGGTGACCCATAAACCCACAGGGTTCAAACCTCTTGCTGTGTTCTCTAGTGGTCCTCCTTTGGTCTCCTTACGAGTGTTGGGGGGGGTTGTGGGACCCTAAACCTTCACATCTGGTGACCTTGGTGTCCCCCCCCCACACTGCCATTTTATGGGGCATGTGGTGCAGTGCCTTTCGCACCATTGATTTCAGATGTGACTCCCCCTTCATCGTCCACCAGCTTGTCCCTGTGCGACCCCTGTCCTGCTGCTTTTTCCATGGATAGAGGCGTGGATTCGAGAAGATGAGTGAAAACAGGGTGACTAAAGACAGTGGCAGTGATGAGATCCTCACTGGCCCTGTATGAGGTCCTGACCACGATAAATCCACACTTCTGCACAGTCCTCCGTCCAGCTGTCACCCTGAAGCACAATCCTGCTGCCTGTCTCTGGGTGGGTGGGGTGCTGGCTGGCTGGCTGTCTGTCTGTCCGTCCGTCCGTCCGTCCGTCCACACGCATGCTAACCTGTTAAGAGCCTTTGAGTGCTTGTAATTTTTCCCATTTTGACCACAAATACACACCAGGGCTGGGGTGGCACCCCCAACAGACGGATGGGTTCAGAATCCTGTTTACTATCAACACACACTAGTGAATTCAGTCAACCTCTATAGTTCTTTCGCTCTCTCTTTCTGTGTGTGTGTGTGTGTGTGTGTGTGTGTGTGTGTGTGTGTGTGTGTGGAGATTCGCCATTCAAATCAGAGTGGGCGTTAATCTGCAGTCACGGCGAGATGTTGCCCAGACAGCCCTACTAATCCCACTGATCCCCCTCCTTGAACATCAACAGTGTACAGGTCCCCTGTCCAGCTGTCAGGAAGTTGTGGGTTTGAATCCCCTGATAACGTAGAAATGATCCGGCAGTATAAATGGGTAAATTGGTGTAAAGTTGACTACGTAACAGTGTAAGTCACTTTGGAACCAGATGAATATTCATTGTTGTTGGTCACGGTTCTCACGTGAACTCTGGGCTCACTGGCCTTTGTCTCGGGGCGGAGTGACTGCAGAGGTGGCTGGACCCCACACATACACGTTTGTGAATGTGAGGGACGTTTGTGGTTAGTGTGGCTCTGTCCCCTCCCTGTGGTGTGGCTGGTTACTGTGGTGTTAATCTTGTTTGCTTCCTGGCTCCGTTCACGAGCTTTAGGCCTAATTGAGATCTCTAAAATTATCATTGCGGAGAAGCGGCGGGCACTATGGGGAGGGGCGTATGCGTCGCTGGTCCTCAAAGGCCGGCTTTGTGTGGGCGCTAATGGTGAGCGCGTGTCAGCAGGGCCAGTTAGGCAGAGCAGTCGAATATAGAGCAACCGATTGGGGAGGGGGCTGGGCTGCAGATTCCCTCCAGTAACTGTGTGACATTCAGACAGCAAATGGTGCTGGACTCGATGTACCTGTGAGGAGATGAAGAGAGAAGAGGCTCTCGGAGAGATGGGTTTGAGGGGATTCAGCAGCTCTGAGGGACACAGGGAGTCATTACATCACAACAGGTTTTGTTCTGCACATTGTCACCGCTGGTTGGAGGACCTAGACAGGGAATAAGTTTTGCAGGCGGTCCTGCCTCATCCCTGGAAATGACCTTGGTATGTTCCAGAATCCTCTCTTTGCCCTGACTAAACCATTCAGCTGAAATTACCTGTCATTTGCGGAGGTGCTGCAGGTTTCTGCCTGTCTTCACCTGTCATTTTCCTGCACCATTTGCATGAGGCCCTTTGCCTCCTTGGGGTTTGCATCTCCTTTCGGTGTGAAGTGCAGTTATGGTTCACAGTTCGGGACACATTGTGTACTTGAGGCTGTAGGAATGGTGTGTTATCAGGCAGAGTTACGTGGGGGTTCCATGGTGTCATTTCCGTTCAGTTTCACTTGACGGTTCCCTGGGTGACTGTGGGTTCAGTGCCTTTTCGCCAGTTTGTATATATGTAGATGTGGAGTTGGTCAGCTAATCACTGATTTTCCTGTGGTGACCCTCAGGCTGCGGTGGCTGTCAGTTCCTCACTGGCCCCCGTGTTTCCCTCTCTCTCTCTTACTCTCTCTCTCTCTCTCACCCATCAAACACTTAGCGGACTTGTTTGCAGATCTGCTGTGATCATCCTTTCATTTTTAGTCAGAATATCTAATGTCACGTGGTGCCCTCCCTGTAGTTCTGCTGTGGGGGGTTGGGAAACACAGAAGAATGGAGAGGCACAGATTGGTTAACTTAGATGGGTAAAATATCCACTGAAATGATGGTCCCTTTGCTGTATCAATGATTGAATATGAATAAGTGTTTTTCCATATTCAGAATACAAAGACTAAGCAGAATGTGCATGAAAGCAGATGTCAAAAGAAATGCCTGTTCAGGTCCCCTCTGTAGCGTCTCTTCTGGCCGTGTACCTCATTTTGTCCCTCACTGATGACATCCTGCTGGGTGTGTGAAACCTGGCTCCCCATTGGTCAGGGTCCCATCACCATTTAAGAGCTGGACTCCCATTGGTCACAGTCCCATTGGTGATATTTCAGCACTGACAGTGTCCTCCTCAGTGGCTGGGTGTCTCATCGCTCATTATTGTCCCCACCGTGTCAATTTCCTCTTGCTGCTGCAGCCATAATCCCACCATCAAATAGACCCATGCGGGACGGGTTGAGGAATTGGGGGCGGAACTTCTGCTTTCAAAGATTGACTGGAAAGACTGAGGAGTACCTGGGAATCTCCCTGCACCCCCTGTTGTTGCAGGAAGCAGCAGCATGGGGTGCATGTGCATGTCTGCATGTGTTTGCAGTGCGCTGGGGGATGTGGGTTGGACTACTCTGGAACAGGCGCAGCGCTGCTGGAGCATTCCTCACATGACGGGGGGAGGATGGGAGGGGTTGCAGCCAGGGGCTGGGGGGATGGGGGATGGGGGGAGGGGAAGGGCGCCTCTGAACTTTGTTGAGACTCCCGGAAGATGCAGACCACANGGGCGGGGGGGGGGGGGGGGGGGGGGGGGGGGGGGGGGGAAGGGCGCCTCTGAACTTTGTTGAGACTCCCGGAAGATGCAGACCACAATAAGCAGGAGCTGTTAGCAAAGAACATACAATCAGATACCAACACACACAAAACAATTCCACAGCCTCTCTGCTCAAAAGAGGTCAGTCCTGGCCTCCCTCAGCTCAGTCTTTGTGTTTCCACACATCTTGCTCCTCAGAGATGTGGAGTGTCCCTGTGTGTGTGTGTGTGTGTGTGTGTGTGTGTGTGTGTGTGTGTGTGTGTGTGTGTGTGTGTGTGTGTGTGTGTGTGTGTGTGTCCGCCCGCCCTGGCTCTGCTGTTTGCCTGACATACTGGAGCAGACTGACGTGTGTAACGTCAGCCTGTTGTGTGAGCTTTCATGAAATAATCTCCTTTTCGCTTTGCTCAAAGCCAAAAGCTCTGGCCTGCAGGGAACTGTGAAGTTTTTTTTCCTCCAGCAGCTCCACCTTGTGGCAAGGAGGTCTGTAAAGCCATGGCCTCCAGTTGGCTGGGGGGCACTGCAATGCATTGCTGTTCTCACTCCTCTATCTCTTTCCTACTTTACACTAGTCTTTTGCATCTGATGCAAAGCACTTGATGTCCCTTGGAAGGCCAGACATTTCTCTTGTGTGTATGTGTGTGTGTTACAGAATCACTCCAGGATGGTGTGCCAAGACAGAAGCCCTGAGGACAAGCATTTGACTTACTTTGGGGGGGGGGGGGCTCTGATAATTGTCTGTTTAAAACTGTTGTAGGGAAAGGTAAATTGCAGAAGGCTGCTTAATTTGCATAGTAGCGAGTAGCATAGTTTTGTGTGTGTGTGTGTGTGCGTGCGCACGTGCGCATGTGCATGCTGGAGGTGGAGAGGCTGATGATCCTTCCTGTGAAAGTCTTGTTGAACTCTGACACCGTAAGACATTCTGTCCATAAATCTGGACTTCTTTCTCTCGCTGTCCCTTGCATGAGATTGCAACAGATTGGTGTGTGTGTGTTTCCATGCGATACACAGTGACTCAGAAAATCCCCTGCTGTTTTCCTTTGCGTGTCACTCAACCATCTTCGTTTTACCACCGTCTTGTTTCTTGGTACCACCTTGTGCCACTTCCTGTGCCATGCTAGCTGCCCGCCAAAAATGTGCTGGCACATGTGCCCCATGCCCTGTTTATACAGTAGTCATTACTGAAGCCCCTAAACACACACACATGCCCATATATAGCTGTACTTGGTGTGTCTGCGTAATTTGTGGAAGCACAACTTTTACATCTCACTGACTACGCCAGGTGCATTACCACGGCAACACAGGATGGCGATTTTGATCTTGAGACTTGAAGGGCCAAACAAACCTGCAGCACTGTGACAATTTGAGAAACTGTCATTCATCTGGGCAGGGCCAATAAGGGGGGCTGGTTGGAGTCCTGTGGGTGGGACTAGGGAAGAGAGGCAGAGTTATAGCAACAAAGGCCTGGCAGATGAAGACACGTAGGGAAAAGGGGGCTGAGAAAAGAAGCGGTGAAATTTATTGAGTTGAATGAAAGGGATTGATTGCTTGTCGCTTGGCTTGTCCTTATGGCTCACAGGTTTGGTGTGTGTCTGTGTCTGTGTGTCTGTGTGTCTGTGCGCGCGTGTGTGTGTGCGCGCGCGTGTGTGTGTGTGTGTGTGTGTGTGTGTGTGTGAGAGACAGGGAGGAGGAGGTGTGTGGCTCAGGACCCACTCTTCCTTTTGAATATAGTTGTGGAAGGTGATTTTCTCACCTCATTGTGCTCACTTGAATTCCTCTCTCTATCCTCTTTGCTCTGCACAGCCTTCTGGGCCTGGAGAGGAACTTGGAGGCATCCAAACTGGCTTTTGACTGTAGGAGGAAAATAGTCACCATGTCAAAAATAGTCACATGAGGTCAAAATTTTACACTGAACTCTGCCAGAACCCGCAAGCTCTGTCTGTTCCGCTCCTTCCATTGTGAGCTTGATTTGCTTAAGCTGCAGATTGGAGGTCCTGCTTGAAGGCCCCTGCAGTAAGGTACCATAAAATTGGGGTGCTGTTTGCTATACAGTTTAGTTCAGCATTGTGTTTACAAGATTTGCTCTGCAGATGTTCATCTTGCGGCATCTTTAACCAGCAGGGAACTCGCTGCCTGCAGTCACCGGAGAGGTGTGATACTGCAGCGGAGCGCAAGCCCGTGGTCTGCAGGCGCCATCGCTGCTCCAGGCAGATGAACCCTTTGGGAGGCATGAAGGGTTTGTGGCTCTGTGGAAGGCTAGATCACGGGGTGGTGAGAGGTGCATTGTGGGAAGAAGTGCAACACAGCAGAAGGTGCACGTGATTAACAGCCGTCACACACGGGATTGTGGCGAGGGTTCGAACTATGAGGCCAGGCACTAAGAAGCAGGAGACTCCCACAGCACAAGCGGGGTCTCGGTGAGTCATGGTGCTGTCAACTTCACTCCCCCTGTAAAACCAGCGAATGGTCTTTCCCTGTTTCGCTGACTAGTCTCTTTTGACCCCCTTGCACTGCTTCCACTGGCAGTCTCACACTACACTGCATTTTCAGACATGTGCCTCTCCTCATGACAAAAAACAAGTGTTGAAGTTTCAATCAAAGTGTTTATCCATTTTTTTTCCTGGATATTATTTCTGTTTATTTATAATGTGTTGAGCTGCTTGTGGAGATGGAGACCAGGAGATATAGATGGTCCTCTACCTGGGTCTGGTGCGTGCGTGCGTGCGTGCGTGCGTGCGTGCGTGCGTGCGTGCGTGCGTGAGTGAGTGAGCGGAAAGACTACTGAGGCGAGATGATGAAGGACACGGTGGCTGAGATTGATGGGCTGGGTGTGGATGCCATGGGGGGTGAGGCAACCTGATATTCCCACCACCACCCTTATTTCTCCTGCAGTTGTTTCTTGTGGCGCGACATTTATGGTCTGGGGACTACTTGTGGTTTAAGGGTGCAAGAGGAGGGTCAATATTCCTTAAATTCCTGCCATCTTCTGTTCTCTGGGAGCACCCCCAGCACCACCCTCACCTCCCCCAAGTGCACAGCTGCCTCTCTGGGGAATGCAGTGCCGATCCAGGGCTGGGTGCTCATACGCTTTCTGCTTAGTCGATACCGCCACCTTAGGCGACGCGATGACCCTAGGCAGTCCAGCATGTTACAGCAAACATCGACTCGGATGAGGATAATCTCCTGAATCTAAAACACCACCACTGGGCTGCTCAGCTTCACAGTCAGACCCTGTGTGGTGAGGAGGCCCTTCGCTGAAATTTGAACGCCCGGTAGCCTCAGTTCTGCCCTTTAGTGCTTACTGCTCTGGAAAGCGTTGCACTGTGGTCATGTTTCGCACACCTCCGTGTCACAGTGGTGTTTCCAGAAGTGTGGGCATTTTGGAATTTTCATGTGGCTATATTTTTAAACTCTTGGTTGCTTCCTCTGAAGGATAGCTTGTAAAAAAAAAATAGGACAGTTTTTATATAGAAAGCGGGAGGGCATTTCCAAGTTGTGGGAACGCAGCAGTTTAGCTGTTGTGCTAAAATGTCAGGGCCGGAGTGAGTTACGCAGAAATGAATGATGTCTGACGTTCAGGTCTACAGGTGCCGTGTGGTCTGGCAGTCTGCTAGGGGGAAGCCCTCATGTTCAGGTTCATGTGTCTGTTGAATGGAATCGGATGCTGCAGAACTCCCCCACTGACAGGTGTGGCCGGTTCGGGGTAACAGGTGTGGAGGGCTGGGCCGTCTCCGGTCTGGCCAGCTGTGTCGCCCAGCCCCTGCAAGGAACGCGTGGCATGTGCAGACGGCAGGTGTGTGCACAGCCGGACAGGCAGGTGAACGACTTGCGTGGCGAGTTACCCCCCGGGGCCGAGCCTACAATGCGTCTCTGTTCAGTCTTGCTTCTCCTCCTCTTCCTCATCCTGCATGTCTGTGTTTCATTTCCTGTTTTTTGTTTATTTGTTTTAGTTCTGTGGATGGTTCCCAGAAACCCCACCCTTCCCAGTGCCTGGCCTCACGCTGTACTCCCTTCTTTCTACATTCAAGGCACGACGAGGTTTGACTCAGCTTCACTAGGCTGCGATGAATCTTGCCCAGGGTTCACTCTTCTGTCTCTCTCTATCTCAGTACCGACACCCCACCCCCCACCACCCGGCTCTATAAAGCGAGTTTCTGACACTCCTTCAACGAAATGGTTTTCAGGAGACGTGCACAGGCCTGTTGGAGGTGCTACCCTGTTCTGTGTTGGCGCCGTGGGCCCCACCCAGCTAAACACAGCCTCTTCTGCCCACCCCTGGCATGCTGCAAACCCCTCTGGGGCGTGTGAATCTGGGCTAGTCGTACCACGGAGCCCTTTGGGGGCACCACTCTGCCAACGAAATGGGGGTGGGGTGGGGGTCAAGTGTGAGCAGGTGCTGCTCGCTCACCATCTCACTCTTTCTATCTCAGACTTGGCTGACCTGCTTCGTGCTGAGATGTTTGCACTCACGTGCACGTTGGCCAAGTTGCTCGTTGGATTTAAACCTGGCACCTTCTGTTTACCAGCCCGACATGTCAAACTCCTCCTCCGGCTGTGCAAACATCTCTACACCGGTTCTGTTTCACACGTTTTTCTTCTTGTCTCTCCATTTCCTCATTTACCAACCCCCCAAGCCCCCTGTGGTGCTGGTCTTTCCCCTATTGGCGCCTCACACAGTCTGCCCAGCCGGATGTCCTGCAGATGCCGCATGTGTGGAAATATTTTCTGCTGTCTGTTTATAATTTTTTTTTTTTTTTTTTTTTTTTTTTTTTTTTGCATCTTCCCTGATGCTCCCACACTCACAGTTAAACAGATGAGGGAAAGAAGAATACACAGACTGCCAGTCTGGATGCTTCGTGGGGCGTCTCTGACACAAGCGGGTGGCACACAGATCTCAAGCAGCATTTCTGATCGCTATAAAACATCAAAACATCAAATTCCAGAGATAAAAAAAAAAAAAAAATCAAGTTTTATTTATTTATTTATTTTATTATTTTTTTTTTTTAAATTGCTTGTTTGGAGAGGCAAAGGTTTTTTTGCACACACAGAGGCAAAGTTTCCCACTGAGATAGTCATCCTCTGCATTCTCTTGGCACAAATTTGAGAAGGAAGTCCATATTAATATGAGCTGGCAGCCTCTTTGTACTGTGGTTTTGATCTGAGCATCTATGATCTACTGGTTGGGTCTGAAGTATCCTTTCTCAGTTGTTTTTCTCTAGTGCTACCCCCCCCCCCCCCCCCCCCC
>UFQX01000384.1:495524-579676 GCA_900497675.1 Arapaima gigas | reverse complement strand
AACCCCCCCCCCCCCCCCCCACACACACACAGCCTTTGTGTACCTTTAGGGCAAGACATTAAGGTGGAGAGGGTGCAGCCTCCTTGGCTTCTTCCCTGTCTCTCCCTCCTTAAATGTTGTTCAAATCTCTGTGTGATTGGTTGTGCCTAGAAGTTTGGTAGAATCACGGTACATGTAGTGGAGATTTTGGGTGTGTGTGTGTGTGTGATACTTGGTTGAGAGAGCTTACCTCCTCACTCACTCCACCCATGTCACAAATTTCTCCTGCCTGACAGCGTTCCTGAAATCCTGCTGTGTGAGGCAATAAGGATGATGGGCTCCTGCATCAGCTGCTCTTTGTAGAGGCATGGCGCCTCCTGTCTGTTGCACGTAGTACTGCATGGACATGCCTGTTCAAATGAAAGACAGACTTGTCGTGCTGCTTTTCGCTGTCAGCTTGCGGAGTAGTAAGTGTGCACGGGTGTGTGAAGCATGGCAATCACCGAGGCTCACACACACCCCTGTTTCATGTCCTGTTTTTCCTCCAGGTTTCCCCCCTGTGTTTTCCCCCAGGATGCGTGTGCTGTCCTGCTTCTGCACTGCTTAGTGGTGATCAGTGGAGGTTGGCAGCAGCTTCCTGTTGGTGGCCCTGATGATCCTTCATGGTCACAGAGCTAATAGTTCATTTTGTGTGTGTGTGTGTGTGTGTGTGTGTGTGTGTGTGTGTGTGTGTGTGTGTGTGTGTGTGTGTAAGGAAGGAGGAAACAAACTTTGCATTTTGGCCTTTGGGATGCCAGATGGATGTTGGAGGAGACAAACATTGGGTCAGCCTGTTTCACGTGTTTCGCTGGGCTGACTCCTTGTGTGTCACCTGCTTCCTTGCTGTTCCTCCTCATGACATCATTTCCATGGTGTCACCAGTTGCTGTGGTGTTTCTAGTCCACTTCCATGTCCAAGGCCTTGCTGCCGGAAACCGGTCCAACAGTCCTGAAATAAGTTATAGCTCACGGGAACAAGGGATAAGGGTAGCTTGGTGAACAAGGAGATGGGCCAATGTTACACTGAGCCTTGGTGCTAATGATTATCACCACCGAGGGGCACTGACAGCATAACCAGCAGCAGCGGACAGGGTGTCAGCAGTCATTATCTGTTTCCATCCACTGGAATCGGTGGCTGTCAAAAGACTCATTCAAACAGCACTGCCCCCCCCACGCTCTCAAATTAGAGGTGAGGGGGTCTGGAGCCGTGTCCTGAGATTTTGTGGATGTCGTTTCAGGTAGTGGAGCGGGTGGGTTCAGAGAGAAGAAAAAGATCTCTGTGGACCAGCAGCAGACCGGGGCCTGTGAAATACACTGCATTCTTGTGTTCCAAACATTCAAGTTACACATTTTCAGAAATATGCACTTTTTTGTGACGCTACACAACAAACTCACCAGCTGTCTGTGTTGAATCATTAGTTGAATTGGACAAGAGTTGGCATTAAACAGGAAATTTTGGAAATGAGGAATTTTTAAAAAATTAGTGCTACTATTAAGGTAGCACAAAGCTAATAGTAAAGTTAAAATAAGTCTTATGGCAAATTTTTATTTTATTATGGCTTCGCCTGAGGTTTTTCAGAACCCATTCTGTGAGTGAAGCAAGGGACGTCTTTTGTCGACTGTGACCTAATTGTTGGCAGTTGCTGATAACGGCTTGCTATAACAAACTGAGTTATAAACAGACTTCTGATCCCATCTTGTAAGTTGTGGAGCTGGTGTTTCATGGAGCCAATGCTGCTCTAGTTCTGACAGGATCAGTGTACCTCTCAACACTCCCATTTTTCACTCATTTCTCTCTTGTCTCACTATGTCCTCAAGTCCTCCTTCCATTTTGGATTTTCCATTTTGATTATATTAATGTCGCCCTCAATGACCTCGCGCCACAGTTCTCCTCTTTGCTGCAGAGAATCTTAACCTTAAATGGGTATGAAATATTTCTCTAATATTGGCCAGACTGGGAACAAAGTTATTAGTTTCTGTCAGTTGGCCACGTATGCAAACACACACACACACACACACACACACACACACACACACCACCATGACAGCTCCCTCTGAAGCTTCTGTACACTCTCCTGGTGGGGTGTGAGTAATGACCTCCAGTCTCCCAGACTGCCAGACTGTTGCTCATATCATTGTGACTCAGTGGGATATTGTACAGTAGACCACTCAGCAGACCCCCCCCCCCCAAAAAAACACTGACAGCCTGGTATCTCTCACACACCCCTTTCATCTTGCACTCTGTTTCCTGGCATCTCGATTGCATGTCTGCCACACACCCACACACTTGCTCTTGTACCCAGAGTTGCTCTCCCTGCATCAAAATGGGTAAATATAGATGTAAACAGTGATGGTTGCCAATAGCAACGTGGTTAAGGAGACGTGCCAAAGTCCATCCTGCGCAAGAAACCCCTTGGCAAGCATGCATAGGAAGGTGCTCTGTGGTCTCTTTGGGGGCTAGAACGGGGGGGGGGTGTCCCGGGTTCTACACTCTGCTGCACACACGCGCACACTTGTGTGTAAGTTCACACCAAGCTCCAGCTGGAGGGGGACTATGTTTCAGGGGAAAGGAATTTGCAGTGTGGGTGTTGGGGGCGAGGGAGTCCGAGCGGTGAGACAAAGCAAGGAGTTGGCGTGAGCGGCAAGCATCTCTTACTCTTGGCTTTGCACAGAAGGTGCTGAGGCTAGAACTTGGGACGCGCTGAACACCTAAAGGCGAGAGGAAGTAGAGGGCAGAAATGGAGGAGCGATGCTGAAAGACGTGAGACAGTCGATCAGAAAGTCTTCCGTTGGTCTCATTTCTCAGTCTTATTCTAATTTTCCCACTCTGGGTCACAGCGCTCAGCTTGGAGTTTTTCTTTACCTGTTCGGTCCCCTTGTCATGTAGGACATCTATGTGTGCGTCTTCATCACTGTGGTAAAGTGTCAGGCAGTTAGAGACGAGTGAAAACAGGAGGGCAGGAAGGTGGACAACATCTCACAGCCTAGGAGTCACGGGGCAGCAGCTTGCAGATGCCATGGCAACAATGGATTTGACAGATGTGTCGCTCCTCGCTTCCGTCCTCTTCATCGTCCTGCACTTTCTGGTGGCTGCTGGAGTGTGGCTGCTGCACAGACGCAACGCACGATGTTCAGGTATTCACACACCATTCTGATTACTTGGCTTGGGTCATAGGTCAAAAGTCACCGTCTCTGCCTGCGGGTGAATGCAGCTACTGCTGCATGTGGCTGCGTGAGTACGAATGAGCTCTTCACTGGCTGTGGTGCTCCACATTGGAGGCTGAGGAGTGTTTGCTTTGTTTTTGAATCTTCTAATCATAAACAATAGTAGCGCTAATTCTTTCTTTTCTATTCTTCTGCTTTTGTCAGCTATTTTTTTGCAAACAAATCTATGTGGAGGAGTGAATGTGACGTGTTTATCCTCCAAGCCAATAGATGGCAATAAAGAGCACCCAAACAATAGGACTGTGGCACCACCTTAATTCAGGTCACTTCCTGAAGCTTGTGGGGGTGTGTACATTTATTTTTGTTTTCATGTGGCTTGAGGTCAATAAAAATGTCGAAATAAGTTTTCTAGCTAATTTTTATTTAATTTAGTAATATGCGAGATTTTACTGGATGTAACCAGCGGATAGGGGGATGGAACTTTTATTGATTTTGACTACTGGTAGAAGTGGCTTTGGAGTTTGAAACAAAACTAGATACAGGCAGACTCCCTTCTCCTAATTGTGATGGTAAATTAAAGAGTTTGGGTGGTTTTTTGAACTTTGGAATGGAACAGTCCGGTTGAAGGTTTAGTTGAGGTTTATAGTATAATAAGACTGTAGATTTTAATAACTTAGCAGAACCCTGGGATGTCATACCAGTCCACCAGATCTGCACGCCTTTGTTGTATTACGTATGAAGTTTGAGCTTGATCAGATTTAGCAAACTGCAGTTTATGGATCCAGTCTAGTGTTTTTCGTGTGTGTGTGTGTGTGTGTGTGTGTGTGTTGAACTGAAAATCCAGGACTGTTCTTTTCCTTCTGACTACATGAGGCTGTCCAGTTTTGGCAAGTTGTCATGGTCTCACCATGGGTTTAGTGGCGAGGACGTATCCCATGTTCCTTCAGCGCAGTATGGACTGACTGTACGGTGGTCCTGGACCCCTGCCTGGTCTGGTGTTTGATGAAGGTGCCAAGACTTCAGCAAGGATGCAAGTCCTGTGGGCCCTGCAAGTTGGTTCCTGGGTGTCCTGCCATGGAGTGGCTCTAGTGGAAAAACCTCCAAACTGTGATGTGTGGCTGTCAGCATCATTTCTTGAGGGCTTTGGCTGAACACATCAGATGGTTACACAACTGGGTTGCTTTGTTGATTTGTGGATTTATTTGCCAATACTGGCGTAACACAGGACTTAATCCAGTCCTCTTACCAGACAAAGCATCTTAATAGAGAACACAAGATGAATTAGTTTAGTGTGTGTTTCAGCTGTTCTGTTCCGAGTGGCCGTCTTTAGAACTGTGTCATAAGGCCTTGGGCACCAGTGGATTTAAATCTGGGTGGTTTTTTTGTTTGACTGTTTTTGTCCTGCAGTTCAAGTTGTAAAATTGGCATCAGTATCTCCCCCCCTTTTAGTTATGGGCTGACAGTGAGTGAAATAAAATAAATGATAGTTAATGAATAATTGAATAATTGCGTAGGAGTGTGAGGAAGTCTGCCAGAGCTGTGTTTTGTCAGTGGACACTAATGGACGCCAATAGCGGGACGCTAATGAATTGTTGTCGGTGTGGGCCGGAGTACAGCAGCAGGTTGTGCTGCACTGTTTCCCCGAGCTGCTCCAGCCCAGCGGCAGCGATGTGACTAATCCGCTCGGCTCGGTCACACGCCACATATTACTGCCCCCGTCCACAATACGGCGTTTCGCTTGGTGAGAACGTGAGCAGCAGTAGTGACCCCGTGAATGTCGAATATTATCTGTGAAATATTGATGTTCCGTAGATATCTTTTTGTGCATGAAATGCGGTGTGGAGGACAGTGATGGTGGAATATTGACAGTGGAAAACAACCTGCAGCGCTTGTCATTCTCTGCTGTGGCTTCAGCTTGGTTGTGTGTGTTTAACCACCTTTGTGAGAGAGACAGACAGACAAACAAATGATGAACCCCTGTGTTTGTCAGAATGTAGCTTTGACATCCCTGAAACAATGGCAACACACACACACACGTTGGACCCTGTTCTTGTTCACCTGCAGGTTCTAATGGACTTTGATCTAAGCCCGAGCTGGTGCTTTAGCGGCTTATGCTTGACCACCTGGCCAGTCTTGCCCCTGGCGAGGTGCACGTACCCACTGGTCGCAGGTGCCTGCCTGGCTCTTCTCAGTGTTTTATAGAAGTATCCCAGTTGGGAGATGGTGAAGGTTCCTACTGTCCTGCATTTCATTCGGGGGGCGCTGCGCTCTGCTCTCCTTCACCTCCGGTCAGATGGTGTCACTGTGGCCCACACTCTGTGTGGGCTCCGTGTCTGTTGCTGTCTCCTGTCGATGTAGATGGTGTAGGAGAGGATGCATCATGCCTTTTAAATAATGGCCATTTTCCGCCATAAAGCCACCAGTCCCTGTGGCGTCTGGGTAAGAGAATGGAGGTGAGCAGAGCGGGAGGCCTAAGGCCTGCTTGGCTGTGGTGGCACCATCCCTCTTCACTGCATGGAGCAGCTGAGACAAGTGGTTACTGAGGTGTAAACGCGATAACCGGCTTTTACTGAGTTAACAGTGCTGAGGTAAACGTACTGAGGTAACTGGGTTTTACTGAGGTAAATGTACTAAGTTAACAGTGCTGAGGTAAACGTACTGAGGTAACTGGGTTTTACTGAGGTAAATGTACTAAGTTAACAGTGCTGAGGTAAACGTACTGAGGTAACTGGGTTTTACTGAGTTAACAGTGCTGAGGCAAACGTACTAACTGAGGTAACTGGGTTTTATTGAGGTAACTGGGTTTTACTGAGGTAACAGTGCTGAGGTAAACGTACTGAGGTAACTGGGTTTTACTGAGGTAACTGCTGAGGTAAATGTACTAAGTTAACAGTGCTGAGGTAAACGTACTAACTGAGATAATATGGAAACCAAAGTAGCTTCAGTTGCACTTTTGTTTTCTCGAAAGTGACAGAGCTGAGAAAAGTGTCTGCTAACTGAACAGAAGTAATGCAAACATAACCGAGCTGTGCTAACTGAGGACAAACCAGCTGTACTTGTATTTTCTTCAGAATGATGTACAACTCAGACAAGCGTCTGCTAAATGAATGAATATAAAATAAACGTAACTAAGCTGTGGTAGCTGGGGTAGATGTGCTAACTACCCAGGGGTATAAATGGGTAAATCGGTGAAAGTAGCTTAGTGTACAAAGTGTACATTGTCACTGTGGGGCAAAGAGTCTGATAAATAATGGTGAATAATAACTGCACTGTGTTAATTTTGCTAACTGTACTGAGCTCGATCATGTGATCGTGGAGAATTTCAAATGAGCAAAACTGATTCATGGCCACAAAAGAAGCTGTCAAAAGTTGATTTCCTAATTTTTTTTTTTTTTTGCTGAGCTGAGTTCTCGCACCCTTGGCAGTGTTGTTTAGCAGGTTTGTTTGCGTACAGTGTCATCTGTTTCCTGTGAATTTGCGGTCTCTCTGATGGGTAAAGGGGTTTATCGGGGTCACAGGGAGTGTCGGTTCTCCAGATCTCCTTTATTAATTTTGCTCACATTTTACTCCGGAGCAACACTGTAAAGCTACCCGCAGCAATACACTCATGTACTGAGCTTGGTGGTTTTCACTGCATCGATACAGGATAAGTGCATTGATCAGAGGTACTCCAGCAGGAGGTGGGATTTGAACCTGTGGCAGAACGTGCCATCTGTTTGGTTGCAGATTGATGGCCAGGCAGAGCGGTACGCTGCTGTCCCCTGCAGGCACTCGTCCCAGTGATTCCCGTTTCCCTGAGCGCCCCTCCCCCACTACCCCTTGCTGTCCCTGTTTCCCAGGGCCCGGGTGCATGCTGGGGGGTCAGTGCCAGTCACTGGACGGTGCCGTGGATGGCAGAGAGACGATGAGCTGCGAACAAACAAGCAGTAGGAGTTTAGAGAAAAAGAGAGAGAGATTACTGTGGCTAATGAGGGAGCAGAGCGGATAAGAGTGCCGTGTGCGGCTTTAGTTCTGTATTTATAGCTCACAGCGGTGGGAGCGCCACATTGGAACGGCCATCACGCGCAGGACTGCAGGGACGGGGAGAGACGGGGGACAGCAGGGAACGGGACAGAGAGCGAGAACTGGACAGGAGCAGGGGACATCCCCGACATGAGGGTTTGCCGCTGGGTCAGGAGGGAAATGGACGGAGAGAAGAGGGAGACGGACAGATAGAAACACACTCTTCCGTGTGTTTGCGTGCGTGAGTGAATGGTCCAGGCATCCACTCGTGCGGTTTGTTGTCCCACGTGATATTGCGGCCACATGGCCATCCTCTTCGCAGGTCCCACATCGTGCCGTCAGTAGGTGCGAGTGGAACTGAAGTTGGCAAGTGAGGACACAGGGACACACGAGGAGCGCTGCACAGCTACTAGCTCTGGAAGCCCACAGCGGTGTGGGTAACGGTGCAGTCCTCACTCCTTCTGCTTTGTTTGTGAAGGCTGAACAGAACAGAGTTCACTCCAGTCCAGTTGGATCCAGTAGGTTCATCCCCTGCCCCCCTCGTAGCCCCTCTGTCTGTGGACCTTCACGGGAGGCGTGCTGCCTGCTCTGGCTGCAGGGAAAGCAGCCCACTTCCTGGAAACGCTCCTGCCCCCTCCCAGCTTGCTTTTTCTTCGTTCTCCAACCAGGCACACGTTCATGCGCACACACTGAAACACATTCACCAACCCATGTGCGCTCCAGACTCGGTCTTCCTCCGCGTTCTCCAGCATCAGTCCCTTAGCAGTTTCCCTGACGTCCCCCGGCAGGAAGGAGACAGACGAGGGCTCGGACGGTGCCGATACGCCCTGTTGCACACTCTTCAGCCAACGCGGTTTCTTCAGTCTGGAGGTCGGTCCTGCGTGGATGTCGACTGGTTTGGATCTGCCCCCCTGCTGGCTCTCCTTCATTTCCCAGTGCTCGTCATTGATTTGCACAGCACTTGTTCACGTGGAAACCAACTGAAGCCACCGGCAACGTGAGATGGATGCTGCCGAGTGTACGGGGACCAGGCAGTGACATCATCAGATGGAGACGCAGACAGGAGCTGCTGCTCTGAGCTGTTTTTCTGCTTCTCCTCCACGTTCTCAGAGAGCTGTGTTCCTCTTTCCTCCTCACTTCTTCATTGCTTCTTTTCCACGTTTCTGGAGCTTCTCTGCAGGCTTCGCTGCCTTGCTGGACGCTTCTGGTGCGGTCTCCACAGTCGTCGTTGCCTCTGTCCTTTGACCTCTGACATCTGAACTGCAGTTTGCCACACTTGTGATGTGTTATCAGCTATCGAACTAGAGCAGAGTGAGGAATGATCCCCAGTGGCGGCAGGGTGAGGGTGTACAAGTGGGTAAACGCACTCTTATTCGTGGGTAGGCGGAACTCGGCGTGATCCGAAAATGCGTGTGATCCTGAGTGGGGCTGCAGAAGCGGAGGCTGGGGAGGCTCTCGCATGACAGAGACGGGGAGTGAGGAAACGGGACGGTTGGAGCTCACAGGGGGTGTGTGTGCAGCAGGTGCACTTAAAACCACAAGGCCACTTCATATTGTGCTGTGGAGTGTGGAGCAACAGTCTCTCTCTCTCTCTCTCTCTCTCTCTCTCTCTCTCTCTCTCACTCTTTCCTTCCTGCCACTGGTTTGTCATGGCAGGGGTTTCGATGGCCCATGTCAGGGCACACTAGAGTGTTTCTCCCTAAAGAGTGGCTCAAAGTGCTGGGTAAACAGTCGGACTGTGAGGGTGGAATAGCAAGACAAGGATGTGGCCTGTCTTTTACAGCGAGAGCACCTTCAACAGCCACCTGCACACCCTCATGTGCTGCACAGGTTAGTCACAGCGTGCACACGTGTTTGTGTGTGTTTTCACAAGCCAGGTGTGTGTAGTTGTAGTGCTTGTAGTCGTACGTTAGTTCTGTCCTCTAGATGAATGTTTGACAGACAGGTGTGTGTGTGTGTGTGTGTGTGTGTGTGTGTGTGTGTGTGTGTGTGTGTGTGTGTGTGTATGGCACGTGCTGCGGTATCATGTGTACTGTGATTTATTGGCAAGCCCTGCTGGTGTAGTGTTACAGCTGTGTGTGTGTGTGTGTGTGCGCGCGCGCACTTTTGTCAGCTGTCTGTGTACAGTGGCTCCTTGTATTCCTGTATATTTGTCTGTGACTGTATAGCAAGTATAGCAAACCTGTGACCAAGCGTTCCCACCATGCACTGGGTTTAGGTCATCGGGGTCAGCAGGAAGTGGGAGTGGCTTTGTGGGGGGTGAGTGCTTAAGGGAGGGTTGCAGTGTAAGTCCGAGGTGTTGCAAAAGTTACCACAGTGTTTTAATCCTGTGTTTATCGCTGACATGGAATTTGTGGCAAACCCACCTGAAGAAGTTCACAGAAAGGGTGCAGGCATGACTGTCAAAATGGAGGCCCTCCCTCTTTGTATTAATGTGACACGCAGGTCTGAGTAGAAACACTTAAATAAACATTGTTGATGTACGTGTGGCTAAATTGTTGATGGGCACGTGTAGTGGTCAGTAGGTTTTGGGCTTGAACGGGCAGTTGGGTTACTGTCATTGAACTGCCACCTTTTGCTCAGTATCTGACCTGAATTCTTCCAGTCATAATTCAGTTGTGTAAATGGCTCTATTGTGCAGCAAAAATAATTTTATTTTTTGGCAAAGTGTGTGTGTATGTGTGTGCGCGCGAGTGTCTCGCACTACTTGCGAAGCATTGCACACACGTGGTGTGTGTGTGTGTGTGTGTGTGAGAGAGAAGTGTCACTCACAGTGACAGATGTGCTGTCTCTTCCCCTGCCACGTGGGTTTTGGAATTGCCATGGCTACCATGTCAACAACCAAAACTTGGGGGCTGAATGCTGCTATCAGGGAGCGGAGATTAAAACAGGCAGGAGGTTCTGCTCAGCTGCTATTTTGGGTGTGTGTGTCTCACTTCATGGGAACGATGACGCAGGGTATCTGGAGGATGACGCTCTGCTGTTTAGGCCTTCGTCTCCTACTGTCAATGTAAATTACAGATGGTACCAAGGTCTCATTTACAGCACAGCGCCCCCTCTCTGTTGGGAGGTCCTTATGTGGTGCTGAAATCCTAGACTGTAACTGATTATTCTCTCTAAAGCAACTTGTGGTACATTGTACAATGTCACTTCAAGGTAAATACCCTGACCAAGGGCACCACAGCAGGAGGTGGGATTAAAGCCCAGTTAAAAGGTTAGACAAGTCAGAATGTCTTGAGAACAGGGTTTATAAATTGAGATTTGAGGTCCAGGTGGAAGACTGCTCTGCAGCTTGCACAGATGTCGTCAAGGACAGCTCCAAGCATCAGCTAAAAAAAGCTAGCAGACTGGCTTTGCATGAGGGTGAAACTAAATAATAGAAACGGAGGAATGTTTGTGTGGCCCCTGCGCTCTGGTGTGTCATTAACCCTCCCCCTTTTCTCCTCTCTGTTCTCCTGCAGATGAACGAGACCGCGTACAGAAGAAGACCTTCACTAAATGGGTTAACAAGCACCTCATTAAGGTATGACACTGACTGTATGCACAAGATCCCAGGTGACTCAGTGGCTTCCCCCTCTGATGCACTTGGGGGGCTTCCTTATGTATTTGGCTGATTATAGCAGAAGTCAGGTGTTTGTAATATGAAGTATGCAGTGGTATTGACATGCTAGTGTGTAAAATTTTGGTGTCTTGCTTCAGTATTGATAATAGCTAACAAATATTATGTTTATGTTTATGTAACACAGGGACTGTAAGCAGGTTGTGAAGGAGACCTAGCATTATAAGCTAGCAGTGTGATGTCACCTTGCAGTGTGTGATGTGATGTAAGCATTGTGAGCTAGCAGGGTGTGTCGTGATTATTGTATGTACCGTGCTTTGAGTGGTGTGTGTGTGTGTGTGTGTGTGTGTGTGTGTGTTCTTGCACCAGTGGATGGGCTCCGTTCTCCACGTGACTTTGGTGGGAGGCGTGACTGTTGGAGCCTGTCAGGCCAGCCCAATGTCCCTCCTAGTATTCCACGGTGTCAGGTTGATTTGTGCTGTGCATCGAGCGAGCTTCTGCATCCCCATGCTTCCACAAATACAGAAAAGACAGAGGGCAAAAACAAACAGGAGTTAATGGAATTGCTCTGAGTCACTTGTGTATGATTCTTAGCACAATGCTAAATTCCACAGTTGTGTGAGCGCCACCTTGCAGGACAATGAGTGTTATGGCAACAGAGCTCACGTATCCGCAGCGGTCTTCCCAAACATTGTTTTGTTCATTTTTCATTTGGTCAGACAGATCGTTGAGGGGTCTTGTTGGGGACTCTCACTGGGCGATGTGAACCAGTCCACAGGGTGAGGATGGAACTGTCCTGTGTGTGAAGGGGGGGGGGTCATCGCTGAAGATGCTAACATGGAAAATGATGGCTGTATTTGAAGTGCTGTCAGCCTCAACAAGAGGCTGTCAAACAATCAAAAAAAAGCCCAGCCATCCATTAAGCACCAAACACCCTGGTCAGGGTAGCAGAAGGCCCAAGAGACATGCCGCACTTGGGTGCGACAAGCTAGTTTTCTGCTCAGTGCCTCCTTCAGTACTTTTGAGCCCCAGCCAACATCCCCATAACCCAGGTGGGCGTGCTGTCTGAAGGGTGGGCCCTTGTGGTATTCGGGTGGCATGTTGCAGAGCGGTAGTGTAATGGGAGAGCGGCAGCGGACGCTAGTGAGGGGAGTTATATTTACCGCCGAGGCCATGTGACCTGACTCCGTCTGCTGGGAAAGCCACTAGCTCCTGGAGATGAAGCTGTGAAGCTGGCTATCTGGGATGAGGCACAGTGTCACTGGTCAGTAAGTGACTGATGTTTGTCCCAGGTGGTGAGATGCAATTTTATGGAGCAGTTAGGAGATCACAGGAGAAGCTGGTCTGAAAGATGGGTGTGAGACCCCTCTTGAATACTGGGGAGAGATTCGGCAGCTTAGAGCATGTTTACGTTGGGGTCAATTCATGGAACCTACAGCCTTTCTCAGACTTTGCATGTTTAGCTGCATGCATGAATAATAATAATGATTAGCATTAAGCTTTAGGCATTGCTATGTCTTTGAAAGGTGCCGATTAATTTAGTCGCATAACCACAAAACATTGTGACACTTTTCTTCTCCTCATCAAGGAGGAGGGTAGATCGAGTGGTTTGTTAAAGTGTACGCTAATCTGCAACCCACAGAACTGGAAAATTTTGCTTACAGCTTCATGATTTTGCTGATAATGTGACATTAGCCACATCGACGATGCTGACATTGACAGAGGTGCAAGTTGCTGTTCACTGTGTTGAGCTGATCTGGGGTCACGTGTTGATTTGTTTGAAGAACGGCTTCCCAGAGGACAGAAGAAAACCGAAGGGTTTGCAGAATAAATCTGTTCGTACACCTGGGGGTTCAAATGTACCTCAGACCTCTGGGTGTAATGACTGTTTAACAAAGGGGTGTTCGGGTCCCCAGAAGAATGTCCAGAGCTCAGTGGGCCACTGGAGACTTGTATTCACAACAGCCAAGTGACAGCATTACAAGTGACACACCTGTCTATCTGTCCAGAAGCTAACTTTTGACTAGTTGGGGAGTAGAACCCAACAGTTAAAGTCCTTGCTGATTTTGAATTTTTTTCCCAGTTACCTGGAAGCCAAGTGAGTAACTTCATAAATGCAGGGCCTGCAAGAAACCACTACCCCAAATTTGTTATATTTGAATTGTATAATTAAAACATGTAATAGCAAAACTGACTGTGCATCCCAATAAATGGCCCAGGGGAAACGAGGTTGAAAGATTCCAGAATACTAGAACTTTTCATGGCATGATGGAGTGGAGTGGTGTTTTATACTGGTAAGACTTTGGCTGTGTAGAGCTATGTGAGTCATGGTCTACGCGACATGAGCTACAGACGATTAGAAGACCCGCTTTAGATTGTCTTCCTCTCACACCACGAACACACTTCTCTTAATGCTGCTTGGGTCGCAAAGAGAGGCAGGTGACGGGATTGGGGGGGACGTGTAACCCCACCTGGACACCGCAGGCTCTGGGCCCCAGGATGGCGTCCAGGTGGCTGTGCTCTGCTCAAACGGGTGTGTGCGAGGCAGCTGGCTTGGGACTAGGTCGGGTATCGGGTCACTCTTGTATCCTGTGTCATTCACCCCCACCCCAGCAAAGTCGCAGACAGATGGTGACGGGGACGCAGCAGAAAGGAGACTGCCGTGGCTATTGTGTGGTCAGCATCGCCCTCTGCTGGACAGAAGTGGCCCAGACAGAGCCAGGATCCAAATGTTCTGTGTTAAATATTTAGGGGGGGGTCAGACAGCCGTCCTCGAAATGGCAGCAAAAGTGACTTAGAAATCCACTCAAAATGTGGTGCATCTGTTGTGCCAGTTCAGTTTATCTCAGCTTTACGCTCAAGTTTCATATCTAGCTTGGCAAACCTTTCCTGGTTTAGTATTAAAATGCTGCCCCCCTCATGTGTCGTAATAGTTTGTTGGCTTCAGTTGCATCCTAGTGCCATCTTATGTGGCAGTGTCACTTTTTATTGTCACACTTTGTCTCCCTCTGTGGGCTGTGCTCTCAGATTCAGCCAGTTCCTCTGTCCCCCTGAGGGTTTCCTGCTGTTCCCATTCCGCTGTTTCTCTCTCACCGCTCTGCTTTTTGTTCCTTTCTTCCGGTTGCTCTGCTCATGATGAAGTTGGCCCTGCTGCCCGCAGCTCATGAATTGCGACCCTGGCACTTGTGAAAGCCTGGCCTACTTTCACACAAAGACATGCCAGCAGCATCCAGTCTGTGTGCCACGGTTGCCACAGAAGCACTATGAGGCCTGCGGGGTTGACAGGGAGGTGTGAGTGCTGCTCTGAGGGGGTGGACATCCCTAAGTGAGTTGATGAGTTGAGCATAATCCCCTCTCTCTTTGTCATTCCAGGTACGGAAGCACATCACAGACTTGTATGAAGACCTGCGCGATGGACACAACCTTATCTCCCTGCTGGAGGTGCTGTCTGGTGTCACCCTGGTGAGGAACCATACGACTGACATCATACTGGCATCACCCCGACTCCATCAAGGGCACATACACCATAAACTGGACTTTCTGGGTGCTTTCCCACTAAAGCTCGGAATCTTACCTGGTTTCTTGTATTATAAAGAGGATATATAAGAAAAAAATGTTGTTTTCAGTTGTCAGTTGCATTTTCTGCTTGTAGCAGAGCACAAGAGACCTTTGTTTATCTTCGAAGCCGATACATGGCAGTAAAGACCACTCAAAAAGCAGAGGAGTGTAGGACCACCCCAATTTAACTTACTTCCACAGTTTTTACAGCTGTCCCTGAGTACTGGTGATCAATACCAAGATGATGAGCTCTTCAACAGCCAGCAGTAGAACTTTGCAGGGATGTTTTACCTTTATCAGTTATTTATGATTACTGTTACTCATTTAGTTCATGCTAATATTTTAATCCATTTATACAACTTGATCAAGGGTAATACAGCAGAGGGTTGGGTCTGGAACCTGGGTCCTGTGAGTGCAAAATGGTAGATCTAGCCACTACAAACCAATATGTGCTAGGCTGATATTACATGTTGTGATATAGTAAAATTTAAATAAAGGGTGATTAAAAAAGAATTGAACACTTTCGTAAACATATTATTCAGTTACTGAGGTGGAAATCCAACTTTAAATTGCCAAAATATGGGGGAAAAATTATTAAAAACTAAAGGTAACTTAGGCTATACTACATGTTCATTTGATACATACTTACTAAATTAATTTATGAAAGTGTTCAGTTCTTTTATCAAGTACCCTGTATTAAAAATATATATGCTTTTTTGAAGTTCTGAACAATGAGTTATGAACAGAATTTTGGTCCAACTTTGTTCATCAGCTAAGGAGCCACTGCATTCATATGATTCTTTCTCCAATATGATGCGATAAAACCCCAGATGTTCACAGGTCCCTCTCCGTGGCTATAAAAGTGGCCATTTGTTTTCCAATGTGGCATTTGTTCCATTTTCATGTGCTGCTGCTCTGTGGTGCCACCTCTGTCCTCCATCACCCCTCCATCTCTCTTCTGCCTCATCACACTCTCCTTCTTCTCCTCTCTCCCCCTCTCTGCCGCTCTCTGCGATGCCGGTAGCACAAGGGCGTGTCCTCACTGCGGAGAGTGTGTGTGTCGAGGGCTCCCCCACTCATCTGCTTGGGGGGGGACGCAGAGGAAGGAGCACAGGGAGTACGTACGCCCTCCCCCAACACCGCAGACCTCCAGTGCCCCACAATTTCCCAATTCCTCCATAATGCATGAGAGTGGCGTGACCTTTAAGTGACAGCCCCCCAGCACGCACGCACGCACACACACACATACACACAGACACGAACAGCACAGACATGCATGCAGATACATAGATTCCCAGGTAAGACCACGCAGCACTAGGAGGCTGGGACTCTGGTTTGGTTGCCCCCTTCAGTATAGTTCCCCCACAGAGCCCTGCCCCCCAAAAGATAAGAAGGAAGCAGCTCCTTGTCCCGCCTGCATGACACGCTACCCTGGTGTTCCTCCCACTGCTCAACACAGTGATGACTAACAACCCTTTGTCCCCTCACCAGTGTGTGTCACTGCATACTTTGTTTTATGGCTTATAACTACATATATGAGGTGTGTGAAGGATGGTTTATGTCTGCTGTAATAGAATTTGCTCTACAGTGGTGTGTGTGTGTGTGTGTGTGTGTGTGTGTGAGAGAGAGAGAAACTGACATCTTCTGTTTCCTTGCCCCAGCCTAGAGAGAAGGGCCGAATGCGCTTCCATCGATTGCAGAACGTGCAAATTGCACTGGACTTCCTCAAACAGAGACAGGTAGGTGCCAGCTGTCGACTCCACCGCCTTCCCCAGTGTTTCAAACGTCATTGGTTCTTTGGCTTTTTTTGCCACTCCTCTTTGCTTCTCTGACAGCTGTAAAATGACCTGACCTTGTCCTGGGGACTGAGCCCAGCTGCTGGATGTGTCAGAGCTGGGGGGCATAGTGGACACACACACACACACACACACACACACACACACACACACACACACACACACACACACACACACACACGCGCGCGCGTATCTCTTCCTGCTGCTTCAACATGGTGCAGCGAGAGACACAGGACACTTTCAGTGGGGCATCTGGAAACACAACTGAGTCCTTATTATGCTGCTGCTGTTGTGTACAGCTGGTCCATATTGCACTGCTCAGGTCCTTTTGTGTGTGTGTGTGTGTGTGTGTGTGTGTGTGTGTGTTGCAGAAGTGTGGTGCTATGCAGCAGTACCCCTTCACAGTCTAGGGAGAAGCACAGAACAGATTAGTGGAGTCCTTCCAGAAGTGCAGTTAAAAAAGGATCAGAATGAGGACAGTGTGATTAGGATGTCCATGGAACCCCAGGGGTCTCATCTTATAATGAGCTGGTGTGTAAAGAGAATCATTAACCACACGCACACTTCCATACTGATATCACTTTTCCTGTTTGTGCTCACACTCAATGCCCTTCCCCATGCAGGTCAAACTGGTCAACATTCGAAATGATGACATCACAGACGGGAATCCGAAGCTCACGCTGGGTCTGATCTGGACCATCATTCTGCACTTCCAGGTTTGTGTCCTGCCCTTCCACGCGCTAAAATGGCTCTGTGTGCTAAAACTGATGCTGGGATAGCTGAGCAGGGCTGCGGTCGAGTCATGTCCCTCTACTGCCTGTCTGCAGCTGCTGAGGTGGTTCTACTTCCCTCACTGTGTGCTGTTCCTCTCTGCTCTGTCAGCACAGATGACTGTCAGCAAGGGTTTGTTGCTGTGGCTGTGGACAAGTGTCAAGATGCATTAAATGACCCGTGATTGTGTGGCGTCAGCAGTGAGTGTAGCAATTAAGAATAATAGCATTTTTGATTAGAAGGCCCCAGTTTCAAATCTCACATACTTTTGCAGCAAGGTACTTACCCTAAATTGATACAGCAGGAATCTGCCACCAGGCTGTATACATGAGTAATTCAAACTGTATTGTTGTGGAGTACGATGAAAAAACATGTCCGTACATACCTTTACCAGAATATCAGAATGGACACAATGTCAGTAATCCTCCATCCACTAGAGGGCGATGATCAAGGTGATGCAGTATGTGCTGGTTTATTGCCAGGCTTCTTGAGAAAGGTTAGCTGGGTGGCCAGTCTAGTGTTTGTATTTCCACAAACGGCCACTAGAGGCTGCTGTGCACTGGCACATTGACATCACAGGGGAACGATGGTACAGTTGCTAGGGAGACGTGCTGGGTGACTCTCTGGCCACTCCTGTCACCGTGATTCAGCAAACCAGATAGATGAGTTGGGGGTGGGGATGTCCATCGAGAGGATTAGGGAGTGCTGATGGGGAGCATGAGCGAGGGAGGGGGCAGGGCCGAGTACGGGGAAGACCTGGGTGTGACACACTGGCAACGAAGTATGTGTGCGTCTGTGTTTTGGGGAATCTCCCTTGGGAAGCCTTCCTCCTGGGGGATACACATGGCAGGTTGTGGTGCCATGAGTTCTGCTGAGTCTGCAGACACTGTCAGCCCCATTTATAATGCAGAAAGGTGTTTGGTGTGTGTTGCTATGTGCTGTTTTGTGTTTCTGCTCCCTGCCCACAACCTGCTGCTGGAGTGCATTGTTTCAGCTCTCGGGGGTGCTAGTGTCTTCACAAGCATTTAGGCGATGCCCCGTCCAGTCGTCACCAAACACCTATAGCATCACGGTTTGTGACAGACAGTGGGCAGCATGCCTGAAATGAAATAGCCACATTATTGGATAGAATCAATCCTTGGAAGATTAGAACCCAGCGTGTTTAGTCCTGTGGGCAGTTGAGGACAGTGGGCTGGAGCAGTGGGGATCACACTGATCAGGAGAGTGACACTTAAAGCCAAGCCCTGTGTTGGGAGGGGGGTGATGCTGTGACCATTGTGGGGTTCTCGTGGTGATGATCGAGTCCATCATCACCTCGTCACTCCAAATGGTCTGAGTGTCCATTTTGTTCAAATGGGTCTCTGACAAGGTGAGTGATGGATGTCTCCACTTGAAGACCCCCTCCACCTCCCTGACTGTCTCAGTGTCCCATCTTCCCCAGACCCTGCAGGAAGGAGGGCAATTGAGGTGGACAGAAAGTCCCGGACTGGGACAAGTAAGCGGCTGGAAATGAAAAGCAGATTGTTGCTCCCCCATCAGTGAAAGAATGCCAGCTCTTGGCTTTTGGGTCACAGGGGTGTGTGTGTGTGTGTGTGTGTGTGTGTGTGTGTGTGTGTGTGTACACACGCATGCGCGCATGCAGGCGCTTATATGTGAGAGATGAGGATTGAGCTCAAGAGAGACAGAAAACGTGAGCGAGAGCGATAGGGAGGAGGAGGAAGTGGATAAGGGGTGGAGAGAGGCAGGGAGGGGGAGTGAGTGAGCGAGTGAGCGCGGGAGAGAGAGACGGGGCGTCGAGCGTCAGAGCGTCTGTGGGGCTGCAGCAGACGGCAGATTAAAGCGCGTTTCTGTGCCGGCGCTGCAGAGGGAGCCACAATCGAACACAGAGCGAGGACGACCGGGAACGACTGCTACTCGACTCCCTGGCTTCTGCTGGATGTACAGGCCGCTGCGTGGATACAGAGCGAGAAAGACACACACACACCTGGCACAGAGGAGAGGATCGGCAGTCTGCTGCACACACAGGCGCACACAAAACGGATCAGAGGATCGACAAACTGCTGTCTGGGACACATACACACACAGCAGATCAAGAAATCACTCAGTCCTGCAGCCTCAATCGCACGCACTCACTCACTCACTCTCACACTCTCACACACACACACACACACACACACACACACACACACACACACACACACACACACACACAGTCTCTCGGAGGAGCACCGTATCAATTGGATCTGTCCAGTCCTCTGTTGGTAGACACAGTACTTTGCCTTCAGGAGTGATCTGTCCTTCCTCTCTTTCTGCATCGGATGGGTATGGGGCGGGGGTTTGCAGACAGCCTTCCTCCTGCCCACTGTCTGCCTCCAGCGGGCATTAGCAGCACTCGGGATGTTGTCCCTGGGACGGACAGCTGAAACTAGCTTAGCCTAGCCTTAGTGCAGTGCTGATAATTGGATTCAGGGGCAAGGCGTGGAGCGGGAGCGGCTTGCGGGCGTCACCTCGGAGCTCAAATACGAAAGGGATTGTGATCTCCTTCGGAAAGTGACCTGCCAGACCCCCTGCGGCAGCACCCGAGTCCATCATAGGGGGGGATTTTTAAGCGTGTGACTGATTTTGGTCGTTCCGGTGTGACGGCGCAGTGGCTCTTTGTGACGGCGAGGGGGACTTGACGCCAGCGTTGCCTCCTTGTCGCCCCCCAATGGCCCGACACCCCACAGCAGGGGTGGGGAACTTAGGACCGTGCTGACACGGGGTGGGGGCCCGACGTTTTACCAGCACAAACGCGGGACTTAAAAAGGAACCAGGAGGAGGATGAACAGCAAGTGTCGGCCATCAGGAAGCTCTGGGACAGACAGAGACCAGGGCGACCGGGGTTCCTAGCAGCGCCCAACGCCCACCTGCAGTCTGGAAGCAACGGTGCCGTCACACTGCTACTACCACTACTACTGCTGCCGTGGCGACTGCAACAACAACAGCACCAGAGCAAGACAACAGTCTCGTAAAATGATAAATGCTGCAGGACTGTAGGAGGCCGGCCCACAAATCGCCCTCGCATTACCTTGCCAAGCCCTGGGGGGCAAAGAGGCAAAGTGTTGGTGTGCTGCACCACTTGGGTTCAAACATGGCTCTGCTCCTCACCTGTTGGACATGAGAGCCAGTGGTCAGTGGAAAGACCTGGAGTGCGATTCCATCCTCGGTCAGTTTGGGCTGTGCAGCACTGACAAGGTGGAACCAAAGGGAGCTGCGAGGAGACCAAGGTCTGAGGGGAGGTAACGGTTTTGCTCCTAAGTCACTGCCCTTCACAGCTAGAGTCTGATTGAGCTGCCCACAGGCCGCAGCACCACACTTGGTGGTTTTACCTGGATCCAGGGGACAACGCTAAGGTGGATCACTCTAGGGAACCCCAACCCCTGAGTGACCCACTGTTTCTTTTTCCCCATTTTACCTGTACCCAGTTTATTCTTGGAAAAACCTTTTGGATATTAGTCTTTCTTTGGCACTTCTTCAACTCCTCTGACCCTCATTCATCTCAATAAGATGGGCAGCTCTCTGGGATGCGTCAAGCAACAGCGGGAGGCAGGTGGCGCAAAAGACCCGCCCCTCTCACCCAAGAAGCGCTTCCGGTTCAGGCGTAAACGACGGTCCAGACAAGGCCAGCAGCAAGGTGCAGCCGGCTGGGTGGTGGACAGCAGTCTGCGAACAGTGGAACAAGAGGAATCGGTGCAGCACAGAGGGGAGAAGTCAGCAGCCATCACCACGGCAACCACGCCAGGCCTTCATGATAGTCCTTCTGTGATGGTGGCTGTCAAGTGTGAGAAGTCGTGGCTGGACCATGGCTCTTCTGTTACAGGCACTGCTGCTGGGAACCTAACTGGTAGAACACTGACCTTACCATCTAAGCTCAGTCCAGAATGCCCAGCCTCTCAACCTTTAAAGGGGGCACAGACAACAGAGGGAGCTCCGCCCTCTGAACAAAGGGACAGCTGTGTCGAACTGTCTGCGGGCAGCACCACCCCAGGTGGGGGCCGTGTGTGCCGGGTTCGTGAGCGGGTCCAAGGTGTCCTACAGCGGCCTCGAGTCTTGCGGATGGACCGGCAGGAGAGGCCTATGGAAGAAGTGGGCGGGGCTTGCACTGATGTGGACTCCTCACCGGAGACAGCCCACCGGGGCGTGGTCCACATCCGTGAGGTCGGAGGAAAGCTCTGCGTGGTTCGCACCGTGTACCCCAGCGAATTTGGCTCCCTGGCCTGGGAAGACAGGGGGGTGGAGGTTCGTGCAGAACCCCCAGCCCCCCACAGGGAGATGGGTGACGTCTTCAGGGTTAAGGTCAGCGATGAACAGGAGGAGGGGTTGGAGCCCAGACCCGAGGTACGTTTACCTGGAACAATCTCCCAACAAATGTTCAAGCCCTCTGCAGTGCATCCTGGGAAGGAGGAAGAACACAAAGCCAAGGAGTACAGTTTGAACAGTTCAGGGCTGGTGCAAGCAGCCCCCCAGGGCAACTGGGACCCCCAGTCCTCAGGTTATGCCAGCGATGTCCCTCTGACCTCGCCAGACACAGCAGGGGGCTTGCAGGCAGACTGGGAAGTGCTCGCGAGTAGCTCTTCAGAGATCCTGGAGTCCTTGGTGCTGGAGAGCCCACTGTCGCTCTCAGAGGAGCCGTCGCATCTCTCCTCCCAGGTTAGGGATGTACTGAACGTGATCAAAATGACTGAACGTTCCAACCGTGTGCTTGTTCGGTGGGCCAGAGTGCTGGGGCTCCTGGCAAATCATAGGGAACTGTCACACTCCCCACACACTGAGGGTAGCGGCATGTTTGTTGTGACTATGAAGCTTCCAGTGGTCACACAGCTGGATGTCCTTCTGTGTCTGTCTGTGTGTGTTTGTAAACAGTTTACCTCTATGAAGTGCTGTGGACATTTGTTGAATGACACTGCAATGTGGTGTTTATTTTGCAAGCCAGGGCATATGTTGTTAATGGTGCATTGGCTGCATTGCTGTGTGTGTGTGTGTGTGTGTGTGTGTGTGTGTGTTGGAGATATGTACAAGCATGAATCACATAACAATAACAGATGGTCCTGTATTGGCTGAGTGTATCAAAATTCAGTGTGGTTCGGTGACTATGGTGCATATGACCAAACGGAGGTTTCTGCACGTGTGAAGGGGTTGGGGGGGGTCGTTCACAAGTCTGCATACATTTGTGTTTGTTGATTTATCGCTTTATGTGAGTATCTGAGATATTTATAATGTCTGAGTGCCTGTGTGTTTGTTTCCTTGATAGATTGTGTGTGTGTGTGTGTGTGTGTGCGTGCGTGCGTGCGTGCGTGCGTGCGTGCGTGCGTGCGTGGCTGCTATCAGCTAAGCCCCAAAGCGTGCAGCCTCTATTCCTGCATCCTGACTCAAGTCTCCTGAGTGTAATCAAGAGAGAGCAGAGCATCTTCCCTCCTCTCCCCCCTCACTCTCTTCCTCCTCTGCCCCTGCCTGTCCTCTCTTGCTCACTCACCCATCACCTAGTTGGGTTAGGCTTAGGTCCACGTCTTCACTCAGCTTTATAGGTTACGTGTATTACGTGTATGTTATGCTGGAATTTAATGCCTCCCATTAGAGCTCCACCTCACTGTTCCTGACTGATATTTTTAATCCTATAGGTGTCAGTAATGCCACTTCCTGTGTACTTGTAGTGCCATTGCCTCCCCCACCCCCTGCTGGTAAATCTTCACCCACAGCAGCTGTGGATCACCCTGGATGCCTTTGGAGGTGCTATGGAGCAGCAGTGCAGCGCAGTGTTGTACATGGCCAGTCCCTACGTGTCCTCATCTCAATAGAGGATGATTTAAAATGCGCATTAATCTGCTCTGGCGTTCCTGGGGGGGCTGCACTCTCACGCTCTGGGACATTCGAAAGCCCCGTGGCCCCCCACGAACCCCCCACCAGCTCGGGGCTTTGAACCCGACCACCTTGTCTCATCTTTTGTGCCCCTTTGAATGGCTTCCTGTCACTGGGTGTTATACTGCTGTGTGTCATACTGTTCATTGTGACTGTGTGTGTGTGTGTGTGTGTGTGTGTGTGTGTGTGTGTGTGTGTGTGTGTGTGAGTGAGAGTGAGATAGAGAGTGAATGACCTTTCTTTGGACTTTTTGTCTTGTGTGTGTGCATGTGTGTGTGTTGCTGCAGTTTTTTCATCCATGTGTGGTGCACTCCAGGAAAAGGGCTGATGGGAGACAGGGAGTTGGGGGGGGGATGACAGAGGAATACTGATGAAAGGCACCAAGCGCTGGCAGACACTGCAGAAACAGGCCCCCTATTGTCAGCAGACGGGGGATGCGGGAGGGAACCCCAGGGTGTAGTGAATGTGAGGTCAGGGACACACCAGCAGTATGCAGAATGGAGAGCAGGTGGAGAGAGAGAGAGAGAGAGAGAGAGATGGGGAGGGTGATGGTGACGCAGACAGAGCTGCTAGAGGGTTGGGGACTTGGGAGCAGCTGGATAGACGCACAGCAGGAGCGGGACTCTGACACCCTCTCCCTTTATGGATGGACAGATAAATAGACACAGGAAGCGTGAAGCCCAGATGTGTATGTAACTCAAAGCTGGTCTGTTTGCAGCAGGGAGTGTAGTGGTTTGCAGTCATAGGATTCAGGTGCATATCTGACCTCTTGCTATAGTTCCCTAGATCAAGGTACACATGTCAAACGGATGTCAGCTAATGCTCTTCTTTAAAACAATCTGCAGTTAAGCCACTTAGAGGTTTACTCTGCTGGGTAAATTTACTGGAGCAGTTCACAGTAACTGCTATGTTGAAGGGTAGTACAGCAGATGGTGAGATTCAAACCCAGGACCTTTTACTCCTCCACATCCAAAGGTGGCAGTTGTAACCATTACACCACCTGCTGACCTTTTTGATAGAACTGACAGGGTAAAACGTGTAAGTAGCTTTGGAGAAATGTCAGATAAATAACGGGTAAAAATAATTAAATAGAAGTAATGGTAGCACAGTGCAGCACTGCTGTTGAGTCCAAATGTGTAGGAAGGGGAATACGCACTTTTTGAGAAAAACGGGGTCTGTAGTGCTACGCTGAGCTCCATCTGCTGCTGTGTGTGTGGTGCCCCCTGGGGGCCAACAGATTTCAGTACAATTTCTGCTTTCTGTCTTGTGTGTGTACGTGTGTGTAGTCAGACTGAGGTATGAGAATGTTGAGGAATGTGACATAGATACACACCCATGAATGCACTAAGTACGAGCTCATGTACAAGTGTGTCTAAGGGAGTCCTGACCTAAAGGGACTCTCACACTCTTCCTGGCCCCCGTTGTGCAGATCTCTGAGATCTACGTGAGTGGCGAGTCTGGTGACCTAACAGCCAAGGAAAAGCTGCTGCTGTGGAGCCAGAAGGCGACTGAAGGCTACCCTGGCCTGCGCTGCACCAACTTCTCCTCGAGTTGGAGCGATGGGCGCATGTTCAATGCTCTGCTGCATCGCTACAGGTGACATACATGCGCGTGTCCACACACACACACACACACACACACACACACACACACACAGCAGATCATTGGCATTCTCTGTGCAACCTGCAGGCCAGACTTGATTGACATGGAGGTGGTGGCACGGCAGAGCAACCGGGAAAACCTTGAACAAGCCTTCGAGATTGCAGAATCGCTGGGTGTCACACGACTGCTGGATGCCGAGGGTATGGCATTCCGTGTGTGTGTGTGTGTGTGTGTGTGTGTGTGTGTCCCTGAATTCATGCCGATTTGCTTTTCTTTCACTCCTGGAAGATGTGGATGTGCCATCCCCCGATGAGAAGTCGGTCATCACCTACGTGTCCTCAATCTACGATGCTTTCCCCAAGATCCCAGAGGGAGGCGATGGCATCGCAGCTCATGTACGTAGCACCCTGGTCTTAGCAACTTTCTCTCTGTGATTCACTTAGCCATTAACACTTTCACACAAACCCTTCATGCTCAGACACTGGCTGTCACACACCAACTAAGCTGTCTCACTGTGCTGATGGTGACCAATCCCAGAAAGCCTTGCCCTCAGCATTCTGCTTCTTCACTGCCCCTCTCCTCTGTACAGGAGGTGGACCAGCGCTGGGCCGAATACCAGTCGCGCTTCTCCTCACTGCTCCAGTGGACCCGGCAGCATACAACGCTGATGGCTGACAAAAGCTTCCCTCAAAACCCAGTAGAGCTCAAGGTGGGTTACCTCTTTATGGGCCATAACTATTGTTCTGCCCTCCTTGTCACCATTGACATCATTTCATGTACAGACAGTTAAATTATTCATAACAGTACATATGTAATAAAAGGAAACTAAAGAAAAATGTGTTACTTTATTACAAGCGTCCTGAACACTTTTTACCAATACGCACTTGGTCGTATTTTTAGGACTCTGATCTGTGTAAAACTGTATGTAGCTCAGTGCCAAGGCATGCTTACTGCTGACGAAAGATGTGCAGTTCACGTTCGGTGTGTAAGATAGTTATGTATTTTGTCATTTTTCTATTAATGTTGTTAAAAAAATGTTTTAAGCTGCTTTTAGTGTGTGATGTATTATTGTGGAGTCTTGGAATAATAATAGTTGTAATACATGTGTCCTCTTCAGGCACTTTACAATAAATATGTCCATTTCAAAGAGACTGAGATTCCGTCCAAGGAGGTTGAGAAAGGACGCATCGAGCATCTCTACAAGCAGTTGGAGGTTAGTGTGGGGTGACTGTTGGTGCCCCCCCGTGAATCAACAGACTCCACCTTGTTTCCCAGGGCCTTAGGGATACTTAAAGCCTGTGCTGGTGGAGAGATGGGCATGAGATGGAAAAATAATTTGATTTGTGGCTTCTCTCTCCATCTCTTGATACAAAGATGAACCTCTTGACTCTGTGTCTGTCTGTGTGTTTGTGTGTGTGTTTGTGTGCATACATACTCCAGGTGTGGATAGAGTTTGGACGCATCAAGCTGCCCCAGGGGCTGCACCCCAATGACCTAGAGGAGGAGTGGGGCAAGCTCATCCTGGAGATGCTAGAAAGGGAGAAGGCTCTGCGGCCAGCTGTTGAGAGGTGAGGGAGTGCGTTTGTGGCGTGTGTTTGTGTACGTATGTTCAGAAATGGTATATAATTGTGTATTTTCTCTCTGTCAGGCTTGACCTGCTGCTACACATGGCCAATAAGATTCAGAACACAGCGCTGGCTTGTGAAGAGAAACTCACCTTGGCCAAGAACACGCTGCAGGCCGTGAGTCAGACTGTCACACGATATGTAGATGTGTGGGTGCGTGTGCTTGGTGTGTGACCCCCTTTGGTTCCCCACAGGATGTGGCTCTGCTGGAGGATGGCCAGCAGGTGCGCTCTGAGCAGGAACTAGGGATCTACCTGCAGGACTGCGAGGATCTGGTGAGACAGCTTCAGCTTGACCTACAGGTCCTCAGGGATGAGAAGTACTACCAGGTCGACCAGCTGGCCTTCAGGTGTGTGCGTGTGTGTGCGTGTGTGTGCGTGTGTGTGCGTGTGTGTGCGTGTGTGTGCGTGTGTGTGCGTGTGTGTGCGTGTGCGTGCGTGTGTGTGCGCGTGTGTGCATGCACACGAGCCACTGTGTGTGACTGTGTTGGTTTTGTGCTCCAGGGTTTCCTGTCTGCAGGAGGAGCTGGTCTCCCTTAGGCTGCAGTGCTCCAGTGTCTACAGGAAGGGTCACTTCTCTAGAAGCGTCATGTCTGGGGACCAAGGAGGTCCCCTCCAGGCCCGGGCCAGCCTCTCTCTTGCCCTCGGGGCCCAGATGCTGTTGGGGGCTGCAGGTGCAGTTGGGGCTGTGCTCCGGCAGCCACTGTCCCGCTCCCAGCTGGTGGCAATGTCCTCCTCAGAGGATGAAGGGAACCTGAGGTTCATCTATGAGCTGCTGGGCTGGGTGGAGGAGACACAGGTAAGGAGTGTGGAGATGGCATGCCCTGTGGGGTATCAGATGCAGCAGGTTGGGACTATCCTGTCTCACCTGTGAACGTTTTTGTGCTTCTTAGGATCTGCTGGAGCGTACCGAGTGGGGAACTGATCTGCCATCTGTGGAACAGCACCTGCAGGAGCATCAGAGCATCCACAGGGCCGTGGAGGACCTACTGCAGAGTCTGCAGGAAGCACGTGGCTGCGAGGTACTTGTTCTTGTACGTACACACACGCACGCACACACACACACACACACACACACACACACACACACAATGTTCCATTTGAGCTGAACTATCATTTCTCTGCTCCCCAGCCGACCATCTCCCTCAAATTCCGCAGCAGTTACTCTGAGACGCTGGCGAAGCTGGAGCACCAGTACTGCAAACTGTTGGTCAGTGAGTGTGCAAGAGCCTTGATGGATCTATAATGATTTCAGTTGGGTCAGAGGTCTCTTCCATCTGAGCAACTGTTTGGCTGTTAAGTTGCTAAGCACCATGCACTCATGTCACTGTAGGAACAGTCGTCATGGCGCCTGCGCTGCCTGGAGAGCCTGCGGGCATTCGTGTCACGGTGCACAACAGAGCTCATCTGGCTCAACGAGCGTGAGGAGGAGGAGCTTGCTTTCGACTGGAGTGATAGCAATACCAACGTTGCTGCCAAGAGGGAGTTGTATGCGGTGAGGCGCCACTGACCATGCCATGGCCACGTACTGACCCTATTCTGACCACACATTGACCATGCATATGGTTCACTGCTGCCCCTTCACTGGTGTTTAAATGATATAAGCAGCAGCCCTGCCTCTGTTTTGGGACACTCCCTCCTCTCCATTGTCCTCTTGTGACCAACATTTCCTGTTTTTAACTGGTTTCTAGGACATGAGGCTAGAACTTGAGGAGAAACAGGAAGTGATGCGAACCCTGCAGGAAACAGCTGATCAGCTCTGTCAGGAGAACCACCCAGCCAAACAGACGGTGGAGGTGGGACCCTTTGGTGCAGTTTTTGGGTGATATTTTGGGGTTTGACTCTTACACCCAAGGTGACTTTGGCACCATAACAGCAGTGATATCACACATGGTCTGAAGATGCTGGTCAGCTGTTCTGACCCAGTCTCTCTGCTGCCCAGGCCTACAGCGCTGCTCTGCAGACCCAGTGGCAGTGGGTGCGCCAGCTGTGCCTCTGTGTAGAACAGCACCTAAAGGACAACACTGCCTATTTCCAAGTGAGCCTTACCCCTGGTGCCCCATTGCTCTCATTTTATTTCCAGATGTGTCTAGTATCTTCAGTACAGTATTGTTTGGCAATGCCCTCCGATCTGGAGTAATGGTCTTTCACCCTCCCTTTCTGTCCATCACTGCCTCCTTTACAATTTGCAGTTCATGAGTGATGCACGGGAATGTGAGAGTTACCTGCGGCAGCTGCAGGACACCATAAAGAGGCAGTACACCTGTGATAGGAACAGCAGGCTGGGCAAACTAGAGGATCTGCTGCAGGATTCCATGGTGATGTTCTCTATCTCTTTGTCTCTCTCTCTCACACGCAGTCTCTCTCTTTTGTTCTTCCTCCAACTGCAACCTCATTGTTTTTCCATTCTATTTTCGGTTTCCTCTGCTTGAGTGGGTGCACCTCAAAATGCACCGTCTGCTCCCATAAATGCTCGGAAGCATAAAGCTGGGCTCAGTGAGGGAAGGACGTACGCTAACCATGCCCCTTTGGCCACATCTCTGCATGCTGGTTGCAGAGCAGACGACTGGGAGTAGAGGGGTCACTTCAGAGTGTGTGGCGGGAGGGGGGGGTCACAAAAAACGCTAGAAACGGCAGAATTGTGAGGACTTGGGGACCTGGGGGGCCATAAGGTGGGGAGAGGGCTTGGTGCCTGTGAGTGCTTTGCTCGGAAGTACAACAGCAGGGATTGGGATTAGAACTCGGGTCCTTTAAAAGTGGGGTGTCAGCTCCTACTGCTACGCCACCTGCTGCCACATAAGTGCCAAACTCCAGCACCTGGGTGTCTCAGAATTATGGTTCCTTGAAGCTTTTTCTTCTGCCACTAACTTATTTTCTTTCTCCTGTTCTTGTCCTCTTTTCCTCATCACACTTTTTTTTTATACACATTATTAATATCCAGACTGCTATTGCAGCATTCAACTCTGAGGTTGTTCCTGTGTTTGAAACTGTTTTGTTTTTTCAAATAACAGCAACACTGAGTCATTGCTGAATGAAAACAAAAAGCAGCATCACAGAGACATAAGATTCCATTTCCCAAGTCTATTATCTGAAAAAGTGTTTAAAGTTCCTATAAGTTTGTTGGTATGTCATTTAAATGATGCTAACAGCAGTCTACTAATGCAGCTGGGGTGGTTTGTCACAGTGGCAATGAGACATTGTACTATTGATGGTCTGATGGGTCTGTTCCTTGATGGACAGGAGGAGAAGGAGCAACTGATTGAGTACCGCAGCACTGTGGCCAGCCTGGTGGGCCGTGCCAAAATGGTCGTGCAGCTCCGGCCACGCAGCGCCGACAGCACCCTGCACACCACGGCCATGCCCATTCGTGCCATCTGCGACTACCGGCAGATTGAGGTAAACTATGTTCTTTCACATTGAAACCATGACCCCAAACTACAAACCACACCCTTCCAAAACCCAGGCTCCTTTCACGTTCTGCTCCATTTGGGCTATGTTGACTTGTGTGGTTTGTCTTTTCTCCTGATACTGCTGCCACGGTTTGGAGTGTGTGCTCAGCCACACCCTCAGTGCCCCCATGGTGGTTCTGTTGTATATCAGTGTATATCAAACATCCGCACACATTTAAACATGATGCTGAAGGCCACTGTCATGGTTTGTGCAGGATATGTGTCTGTGTTGTGAAAAATCCAGACACGTGAAACATGTCCTTTGTCCTCACTATGGTTTGTCTTCTCTTCCTGTCGACGTTGGAGCAAGGATGATTAATCCGTCATGTTGATATGTAGTATTTGGTCAGCGGTTCTGTCGTCTTCGTGCAGTAAGGGCTGCATTTACAGTAACCATTTCAGAGGGAGAAAAAACTGATTTTAGCAGTTAAAACCTTGCCATGCACCTCGGGTCCAAATGAAAGAAGCACCACAGTGAGTCAACTGTGTATCTTGACCGTGTCTCACCAAACTGGACTTCTTCATCTGCTGACCTTCAGATCCCACATTTTTAGTTTAGTTAGATGGAGCACAGTACAGTGTCTGTATTTGGGATTTAACCTGTTAATCTTATGGTGTGACAGTCAGTCTCTCAATTCAGGGTCAGATGTTAAACTGCAGCCAAGTCACTGGCACGTCGTGTTACATCATCCACTCCCTTGTCACGCTTTGCTGACCTTTCTTCAGTGAATTTGCATAGACACTCAGTCTGTTTCAATTCCCAACAATAATCTGTCTCTCCCTTCCTTCCTGTCTCTTTCCCTTCTCTCTGTCTCTCTGTCCCTCTTCTTCCTTTCTCCTCCACCCCCTCCCTGTGTGTCTGCGGGCGGCCTGCCAAGGCAAACACTCAGGTATAGCAGCCGAAGCGCTCTTGCCGCCACCACAGTGCTCAAACGCAGCTCAGCTTTCCTACTCTACTCTGATGGCTGTATCTACTGGAGGGCGCTAGCCGAGCTGTAGTCTGTTAATGACACCCCCCCCCCCCCGCCAACTGAGTTGGGTGGAAATGGAGGAGGATGTGGGTCAGATCTGAGTTTGGTTCTGACAGATGGGGCAGAAGAAATGGGACAAGTTAGCTGTGTTCACACCACCTTTTTCTTGCTGCAGTTGTGTGGGAGTCTGCAGGGTTGGGACAATGGGAATGGTTCCACCTCCTTTGTCCTTCCTCTGTGCTGTTCATAAGTGCTTCCCCTTCACTTCTTTACTAATTTGTTTGTTTGTCTTTCTCTTCTGTTTACTTTATCAGCTGAGTTTAAGTATCCATGTATACATGTATAAAGAGGTATAAATAAGTCTGAAGGATTAATGTCTTTGATCATCAGTCCTGGGCTGGTTTTGTGACAGGACTCACCCCAAGCTCGATACCATGAGCACTGGTTTTTTGTGTTAGGAAAGATCAAGTTTGGAATTTTGAAACGTTTTCCAGTTTATTTATTTAATTATAATGACATTGTCTTCTCTTTCTTGTTTTCAAAAGTTTTTGCTTGCAGTTGTGCTTACAGTCCAACCTGACAGATGGCAGTAAAGAGCACCTGCACAAAATAGGAGCGCTTAGCCGCATTAATCTGGCGTACCTCCACAGTGTTTACAGTGCATCTGCTTTTTCATCAGTGCCAGTGATTAATAACAAGATGAGGAACAATGTACTTTTATTAATGTCAGCAGTTGGCGCTGAATAGGAAAGAGTTTGTGATGATGACGTGTTTTTATTTTCCGTGATTTTTAGTGTCCATGATACTATATCAAAGAAATTTATAGAACCCAACCAGTGATTAAAGGAAGGAATTTTTGCATTATTAGCCTTTGAGTAATTGTGATAGTGGTAAAAGTGACATTGTGGGCAGAGCTTGCTGTTCGTGTCCTTCAGGAACAGTAGACATTGTGAGCCGGTAATCTTTCTCCTCCCTGGGATCTAAGGTCACAGCCCCCGTGGAATTGCTTTGTGCGTTCATTGTGTCATATCCCGTCCCTGTGTGTTTAAACTACCGTAAAACTGCTGTAGACCCAAAAATAGCCCCATCCCCTCTGTTCTTCATCCTTTTTCATCCTGTCTAGTTATTTTTTCCACCATCCTCTCCCTCCTCTCATCCTCACTCTGTCCTTCCTGTGTTTGCCTCCACATCTCACCCACCGTCTTTATCTCTCTGTCCCTCACCAACCTTCCCTCCACCGTCTCTGTACCCCACCCCCACACTGCTCCCTGCCTCCACAGATCACCATCAGTAAAGGGGAAGAATGTGTCCTGGAGGACAATTCCCAGAGGACCAAATGGAAGGTCATCAGTCCCAATGGCAATGAAGCTATGGTGCCGTCCGTGTGTTTCACCATCCCGCCCCCTAACAAGGAGGCCATGGAGATGGCCAGCAGGTGAGTATGCTAACGCACACACACAAAGACATACACGTGCTCCTTCAGTCGTTCAGCTCGTGACTCTCAACCTACTGTGCGCCGTGTCTGCAGGATAGAGCAGCTTTACCAGAACGTGATGTCCCTCTGGCACCAGCTTCATGTGAACATGAAGAGCGTGGTTTCTTGGCACTACCTGCAGAAGGACATTAGAACTGTCTCCACCTGGAGTCTGGACACGGTCAGAGCTCATCCTTTGTCTCACCTGTGCTCTTGTCTGATCAATAACACGATGTGCTGTTCTAATACAGGGTGAATTCAGCTCTGGACTCCCAGACAATATTTCAGATGGTCTCTCAGATGTAGCTCACCTGCCTCTCCTCCCTCCACAGATGCGCTCCCAGACCGCTGAGGACAGGCAACAAGCTTTGAACCATCTGGATGCCCACCTCTCTGATTTTCTGGCAGACAGCCGTGAGTGCGCCCTTTTCACGGCTGCTGAGCGACGGGAGCTGGAGAAGGAGTCCGAAAACTGCCATGCCCATTGCAATGCTCTGCTGGTCTCCATTGAGACAGGTACCCACTTCACCTCAGCCTCTCTGCAATGTACTTTTGTGTGTGTGTGTCTGCGCATGCATTACCATAAGGCACTTTTGTTACTCTATGTTCAACAGTGGAGAAGGACGAGTCGGTCTCCCGCTCCTACCTCTCAGAACTCCACAACATCAAGCAACACTTAGAGGAGGCAGAGCAGCGGCTCAAACGTGGCCTCCACCCTCCAGCCTCGAGCAGCGTCGGCTTTGATGCCTCAGACAATGCCATCCACATCGCAGAGGCTGAGGTCGGTCATTTCTGTGTGTCCTGTGGTCTTGGAGGGGCTCAGTTTTACATTGACCCAGCAGTCATGATGGTCAGCCTCACTTCATCTATCTGTCTTTCTCACAGCGGCTGCAGCAGGACCTGGGGGTGCTGCGCTCAGACCTGGGTGATGTGTCCCGCCGGTGCCTCAGCTTCTTCGAGGACAAGCCTACTTCTTCAAGTGTCCCTGCCCTGCGCTCTGAACTTGGCCTGGCAGTAGAGCAGATGGATCGCGTACATGCACTGTCCTCCGTCTACCTGCACAAGTGAGTGTGCACACGTGCACCCGCGCAAATACACACGCGCACACACACGCACACAGTTTCCCAGTGAGCTAGTGATCTGTTCTGACTGTTCTGGTTGGCTGCCGTGTCCCCTCAGGCTGAAGACAGTGGACGTGCTCCTGCGCAGCTCACAGGCTGCAGAAAGCCTCGTGAAGAAGTATGAGAGCCGACTGAGCGAGGAGGATATTGTTCCAGCTGACACTTCCACCATTGCAGCCCTGCGAGATCAGCTGGGTGTAAGTCCCCACCAAGGTTACACACTCACTGACAGTGAGGGCCCCCCAAAGTGAGCATGCTGACCCCCTGCCTAATGTCCCTTGTCTCCCTCAGAGGTGGCAGGCCGAGCTGGATGACCAGGAGCACATCATCAAGGCATTAACTGCTGAGACACAACGAGTGCAGGAAGCAGGAGCCCAGCAGAGTCAGCTGCACCCAGACCGCAGCCCTGAGCTTGAGCGCTATCAGGAGAGGGCGTTCCAGCTTGCAGAGAGGTGGGGTGGCGTGAGGAGGCAAATCGAGACACGGTGAGTGTCCGCTCTGTATCACCACAGTAGCTTTCTCCCACAGTTCTAACTTAAATTTCCAAATTGTAACTATGCTTTTAATTTTGAGGCCTGTTCAAGTCTCTGTTCCTTTTGCAGTACTAACTTTCTCATGCACGTGCGTGTTTGTGTCTCAGGCAAGCAGACCTGGAAGCACTGGGCTTGGTCCTGCAGCAGTACCGTGAGGGCCACTCAGCTCTTGTGCGCTGGATCGAGGAGACCACAGAGAAGCAGGAGAACACACAGTCAGGCCAGACGGACAGCCGGGTGCTGTCAGAACAGCTGACACAGCAAACGGTGGGTCAGGGGGCTGGCTGGCAGGTGTGGCACTCAGCGGAGGGGTGATCTGTAGCTCATATGGGTCTCCTTCCTAGAGAGCTCATGGAAAATGAACTTTATGGTATCTGCTCAGCCGAGGTCTTTGAGAATGGTTCCTTGTGAATTTAGGGTTTCTTGTTCAGATTTCTGGTGGAGCAAAAGATAGTGTTGTGATGAGATGGTGCCCGCTAAAGCACTAGTTCATGGGTTCAAGGATTCAAGGTTGCTCTGCCCAGGTGTGATGCGTAGGAAACCCTGTAGAGGGAGAGGGGTGGAAAAGACTGAGTTCGGCAGTTCTGTGAGTATCTGTTGGTGTGTTTGTGTCCTGCTTAGGCCTTGGTCGCTGAGATCGAGAAGAATCAGGCGAAGCTGGATGAGTGTCAGAAGTACTCAAAACAATACTGTGCCTCGGTCAAGGTGAGCCACAGCGCCTCGACCTGTGCAGGACTCGGTCGAAATCTCTATCCACACTCGTGTGAATGTACTGAGGGTGATGTATGTGTGCATTTTTGTGGCAGGACTATGAGCTGCAGCTGATGACCTACAGGGCCTATGTGGAGTCCACCCAGAAGTCCCCTGTGAAGAGGAGGCGGATGCACTCCTCATCTGACGCCATCACACAGGAGGTACAGGGAGCAGTTCCAGTGTGTGAAGCAAGGAGATGCAGACTAGCTTTCCTCTGGTGTGTGTTTGTGCTTGTGAACTAATAGTTTCCTGTTTCTCTGTGCTTCAGTTCATGGACTTGCGGACACGCTACACCGCGCTTGTCACCCTTACAACGCAGCATGTGAAGTACATCAGTGATGCTCTGAGGAGGCTAGAGGAGGAGGAGGTCTGTCTTTTCTCTTCGGTCTTCCCAATTAACCGTGTTTTCACCACACCTCACAGTACCTCGAAGACTGCCTACTTTCACCCAGTGTATCACATCACAACCCCCTTATCTATGTGCTTGCCCTGCAGAAAGAGGTTGAGGAGGAAAGGCAGGCACATGTGAGCCAGGTGTCTGACCTGCTCTGCTGGATGAAGGGTCTTCAGGAGCGAGGCGGGACCCCTGGGGGGCCTCAAGCTGGAGGGTCCAGATCAGTTGAGTCCTCATTGGCTGCACAGCAGGTACAGCTGGACTGGGGAGTGTAATATGGAACTTTTCTCACACACTCAGTCTTTACTGTGTATTTAAGTGTATCACTGACTGTGTGACTTTACCTCACAGGCCATCAGTGAGCAGCTTGCGGCCAAGAAAGAGGAGGTGGCTGAAGCCATCAGGAGCACACAAGTCTTCCTCATGTCCAAACAGGCGAGCAAGTGAGTCACTCACAACACACATCTTATGAACAAAACTGTGACCAAAAAATTCATTTTGTTTGAAAATCCAAAATTACTTTTGCCACCGAGGCATGACCAGTAAAAGACTAACACAGATGTCTGTCACTTTGTTCAGTGGTTGGCTTCCACAAACATCTCAGGTGTACCTTCAGCGCGTATTTTATAAGATTAACTCCATGCACCTTTAAAATTAAAACATGTTTTAAAATAGATGTTCTCTCCACCCTGTTCAGTGCTCTTTGTCGACTGATTATCCCACAAACATGCAACATTCCTCATGATTTTATTGATGACCAGCACTCAAGAACACCAGACCAAGCTGTAAACACCTTGGAAATTAACAGAATTATGGCGGTCACACATTTGGCTGTTCTTTGGTGCCATCTAATGGTTAAGAAGCTAAATACAGGTCACATTTTCTTCACTGCAGATAGAAATTTTAGAAAGTAGCAAGGGGAAGGATATGCAATTATATATAAATTAAACAGGTAAATGTGTCTTGAATAATGTGTGACTCGACCTTTTTCAACACGAGGAGCCAGTTCATTCGCATGAAGAGTTTCTCTGAATTTAGTATACAGGAAACGTGCCCATACACACTAGTCTGTGTGTCTCTCTTCCCCAGACTGTCCCCGGAGGAGCGGGCCCATGTGGCCGGACAGCTGGACGAGTTGAAGGACACCTACGGCCAGCTGTGCCAGAGCTCTGCTGCCCAGCAACAGCAGCTGCAGGAGCAGCTGGCAAAGGAGGAACAGCTCAAGGTAGAGAGGAGGAGGGGGGCTCACAGGCGGAGGCCACCCAAGAGGTGGGGGTGGGAAGTGGTTCAGGGTGCTTGCACTGAGCCACAGCTTCTCGTTGTAAATGTGCTGCTCTCCATGTCTGTCCTCCTTGCCGGAGGTCACGTTTTAATACGCTCCAGCGGAATTTGTCGCTTTGTGCGGGTGTGTGAAACGCCGAGGGTGTGCGGCACGTCGCATGCTGCGTGTCACATTTTGAAAGCCATCTGAAAGACCTCACCATCCTCCACACGTGTGATCAACTCGGTTGTTTTAACTGCGTATTGGGTAATAGCATGGCATCTGCCCACTCAGTGATTTCCCATCGCATGCTTTTCTCCATTTCACCCATCATTCAGTCATTATCACCACGTTTAACACTTGCTCACTGGCGCCCCCGTGTGACTATTCCCCGTGGAAGTAGTGTGGTAGCACCATCTGACCCTGTTTTGGTAGCCGATAAAGCCTGTTTGTTTAACGGACCCAGGGGGACACTCAATGGTTGGTCAACCCTGAACGTCGTCTTTGAAGGTCAGATGACCTTTGTGTTTATGGGCCAGTGTCAAAGCTAGTGTTATTGTTGTCTGATCAACCTAAAGTTAAAACAACAGTTTTATGGCTGTAACTGAAAATAGTACTCCAAGACTAATTTTGAATAGAAGTGAATGAGGTTTCAGGTGAAAATCTACTAAAGAGTTACAATACTGATTTGGGTCATGCTTTTTAATGTTTTGAATCGCTAGCAAGTACACAACTTCAGTTCTTGTGGTAATTAAATCTCTTTTGTCAATAAAATAAATTACCAAGTAATCAAGCAAAAATACCACCATGGGCTAGCTAACCTGCTGGTTAGTTACATTTTGTGTGGTCATGACAGCTAGTTATATCCATTTCTGATCTTGTTACTCTGTCACGACAGGTGATTTGATATTTATCTACACAATCGTGCACATAGACCATCAGTTAGCATCCAAGTTGCGTATCTATTTACATGTAGCCGAATGTTTTCTACCATGACACGTGGTGTTCTGTGCTCACGTGATAGTAGGCTGTGTATCTGTAAAGATCTTTATTTGTATTGTAAAGGTTCTGAATTTAAATCAGACTTCCACTGTTTTACTCTTGATCAAAAGGTTGAAGCCGTGGATTTTCACCCTGTGATTTCCGATGGATGGTGGTCATTGAAATGCACAGAAGTGGTCAGCTGACAGTGAGGAGGTGAAGCTAATGGCTCACTGTAAAATATACTTTTAAGGAAGTTTTTAAGGAAAGAAAAAACCCCACAATACTTGAAAATTTCAAGTAACAAAAAACTATAATAAGAAAACTGGTAAAAATGTAGCAGAGTAAAAATACACAGTTTTCTTTACAAATATAGCAGAGTAAAAGTTAAGTGCCACTGCCAGAAACTACTCCGAACACTGCGATTTCTCCAGCAATGTACTTGGGTACATAGAACAGTGTAAATGTTACTACCCACCTCTGGATAGTGTACTTTCCACCCCAACTTTGACCACATTTTTTCATAGCCATCCACCTCATGTACACTTCCTTTCATATACACACACGCAAAGAAGAACAAATATCACCTGCAGTGACCAGCGCTTCATGGCACGATGAAGTCATTCTGAAAGGGAACTGGTGTCTTTGTGTGAATGTGTCCTCGTACCAGCAATATTTGAATGTTAGTTTTGTTTGAATGGAAAAATGGGGAATCTGTATGAATACAGTGTGAAGGTGCATCCAGGTACTCACCAGGCAACATGGAACTCCAGACCACAGAAACTTAGCGTACCTGTTAGTACTGACAGTTTGAGCACCGGAAGCCAGCTATGCAAACTCTCACCTCACATTTTGAGCATGATGTGTCCAGATCACAAGTGTTTGTATGTTTGTGTGTGTGGATGTGTGCAAGAGAGTTTGTATCTGGTCCCTGTCTTTTAATAAAGTAATACTGTCTGGAACTTAACCAGCATTTTGCTTCAGAATCACTAACAGCTGCCGGGAGCAAAACAACGATACCAAGCCTCTGAGCCAAGTTTCAGGGACAGACAGACAGGTTCAAAGATCGACTGATGCGTTGAGTTCTGCATCGTGATTTGGTCACTGTCTGGGTTATGGGAAGGTCGGGTGTAGGCCCATTGTCAGTCCCAGTGCTGACACATGTGATCAGCTAACCAAAGATAATTCTCAGCAAGTTACTTGTTCAGACAGTAAGTCAGTAAAGCCCCTTCTGTCCACATCAGTCGGTTTCAGTCAGTCCAGGGTGAGTAAGCCTCAGATAGCTGGATTTGCCGCATGCTGGACGCTAACCCCGAGCTTGTGGCACTGTCGCCTCAAACCGCCGAGCCCTCGGCCTGTCCGTTTGCGTGCATCTTGGGATCGCCCCACCTGGTAAGTAGCACTAGCTTTCTCTCTTTCTGTCCCCCTCTGTCCTTCTTTGTCTCTGTGCCCTTGTCTTACTCCTGTCCTGTGCCTTTTTCTGTCCTTCCTTCATCTGTCTTTCTGGAACTATCTTGGCATAGTGTGTGTTTTTCTGCCATGTTGCATGCTTAGCGTTCTGTTGTCTGGATAACGGTAGGTTTTTCGTCCTGTGATTGCATCGTGGAGGGAAGTAGTATAAATCCATTGCATCACCTAATATTGGCTCCTTGAGCTGTATTATCTGGTCAGTAAGCTAAGGTTAACCAGATGAGTCTCTAATGCTTAATCTACTTATTCTTTAGATAACAAAGTAACTTTCATATTGGCTGATTCCTGGGGTGCTCTGTACCTATTTTTCCTTTTCTGGGTAAATTCTGGGGCTTTGAATTTAAATAATGAAAATTCTTTGAATTGTTTAAATGTTAAAATCTGAGATTATGGAAATGTATCTTTAGTGAAACTTTGATAATCTCGAAATCTTGTGATTCATTGGTAATCAGTACACTGTTGTGCTGTGCGTGCTGTTTTGGTTGAACAATTTGTTTTCTTTTTCCAGAAGCAAGTGGCCATCGCTGGAGTGATAGACCTGGGTACCGTGGAAACCTTTCCAGTGTTCCGTGCAGCGCAGCGTGGACTCATAGACCAGGACACTTGCCGTGTCCTTTTGGAAGCTCAGCTTGTCATGGGTGGCCTAATCGTGCCTGATTCTTTTGAGACCTTCTCGGTGCAAGACGGATTGGCCCAAGGCTTGATTGACAGCAACATTGCCCAGTCGCTCTCTGAATTAGAGGTTGCCCTGTATACTGTGGACCAGTTACAGTCTCGAGAGGGGCCATTTATCCCAGTTGCTGTTGCAATGGAGGAGGGGTTGATTGGGGAGGACGTCGGGCTCCGGATTCTTGAGTTGCAGATGAGTGCTGGTGGTGTGCAAGAGTCATCCCGCCAGGAGCGGCTCAGCCTAGAAACTGCTGGGGAGAGGGGTCTGCTGACCCCCAGGGTCTACAACAAGCTGCGATCACGATCTCAGCATCGGGAGTTGATCGACCCAAACACGGCAGAGAAACTCAGCTTCGCTGAGCTGCAACAGCGCTGTGTTGCCAATCCCGAGTCTGGCCAGAGTTTGCTACCAGTCAGCCAGCAGCCTGGGGGAGCCGTGTGCCTTCGCTCTGGCCGGAAGGTAGGCATCTTTCGTGCTGTGCAGGAGGGCCTGATTGACCGTCAGGTGACTGTGCGGCTGCTGGAAGCTCAACTGTTTGCTGGCGGTATTGCTGACCCACGCTCTGGACATCGGCTGACGGTCAACGAAGCAGTGAGACATGGCCTGGTGGACCAGGACTTGGCCTGTGCCATCCTGACTCGACAGCTAAGAAGTGGGGGGTTGCTCGATCCAGTTAGTGGAGAGCGCCTTGATGTGGATGAGGCCATCCGGAGAGACCTGCTGGCCCCTCGCATGGCTCTTTTAGTTTTGGAGTCCCTGTGGACATTCATGGGTCTTCTCTGGCCTGAGTCAGGTGAGCTTTTACCTTTGACTGAAGCCCTACAGCAAGGGGTCATCTCGGGCGAGCTTTCTCGACGTATCCTAAGCCAACGCCACAATGTTGGCGCACTATACTTACCTGAAACCAGCTGTGTTGTGCCCTTAAATCAAGCCGAAGAAGTTCTTGAGCCTAGAGTGGTGGAGGTTCTGCGAGAAACTCAAATCCCAGATGTACTGCCCAGCATGATCCAGTCTGGTTCCCCAACATTAAACCGTTTGAGCTGGAGCTCTGCCTCATCATCACCACACTCATCTTCACCACCCTCATCACCTCAGGGGCTCAGTTTTAACTCTGCCTTTCTGGAGCATGTGGGTCCTGGAGAGCATTCCCAGCACCGCCTCCTTTTCCATCTCATGACTCGCAGCTATGTGGATGCCCATTCTGGACAGCGCCTAGTTCTCCTGGAGCCTGAATTGGCCCAGCTTGCCAATGCCACCAGTTCAGCTTCAGAAGAAGGACCATACTCAAAAATGGAACCAGAAACTGATTTAGCCGATCAACCCCTGTCTGATCAACTGACAACTGACAAGCAGGAACCCAAATCCAAGGATAAGGTTTCTTTAAGTGAGATGGAAAAACAGGGAAATGCAGAAATATTGGATACCCAGGGTGAAAGCTCCAAATTTGGCATATCTGGAAAGGATTTTGCATCCAAAGAGGGAGATGGCTATCAAGGAACAGTTTTTGCAAAAACGCAGCTGTGTATGGAAAAGGAGAAGCTTCACCCAACAGTGCTCAGTAAGCAGAAGGAGACAGAGAAAATAACACTACCTTCATTCTATGAATCTCCTGCCAAAGATGAACCTGTGAGTGGGACTTTGCAGCCAAAAGAGATTAAGACTGAATCGATGCCACACAAGTTACAAGGAACAGATAGAGATGTTCAGAATGAGAATATAGATGACAAGTTGGAAATTGTCATGTCTGAAAGAATACCGACCCCTGTTGGGGATGTGAGTACTGTCTCACATATAAGTACTGCTCAAAAGAAGCTTGTAGAGTCTAAATTAGGTGAGACAGGATTTAGATCAGATGATGCAGGGAGTGATGAAGCCTCACCTAGAGACGACAGTAGCAAGGACATTTTAGATGTTGGCATGACACAGAGTGAAATTGCAGAGGTTGCTGTGGGTATTGAGAGCTCTCACTCTGACAATTTTGCCAGACTACTAATGAAAACAACTTCACAGCCTTCACAAATGACAGAAGTGGAGAATGTAAAGGCAAAAGAAAGTGTGATGAAAGATGAGACGAAGGTGGACACAAGATCAAGGTCACCTGACAAATTCCATATGCAGAACCAGGATGCAGCGAAAGAGAAACAGATTGTTGTTAGCATGCCAGTAGAATGCCTTGTTGTGGAAAGGAAGGATCAGGCTGCTGCAGTTCCACAAGTTGAGATATTAGTAAATGATACTTTGCAGGAAGACTCTAGTCAGAAAAGCCAATCTGTACAGCTTGAGAAAGGTGAGGTGAAAAAGACTAAGTTGGCCTTGGAAGTGAACAGGATGGGAGACAATGAGGCCAAAAAAGCTGTAACGAAGCAGAGCAGCCAGGTTCACAGGGAATTCCAGCAGTCTGCTCATGACTCTAAGGACCAGATTCCACAACCAGCCAATTTCAAGGAACAAAGAGATTCCATGAAACAAAACGAGGAGGATGCTGAGTTGCGGTGGTTGGTAAAGGAACTACAAGAAGGTGGATTAATGACAGAGAGCGGAGAGAGGCTGCTTCTGGATGAGGCCCTGGCGCGTGGTGTCCTTCAAGGGCATACAGCAGTTAAGTTAATGGAGCAGGCAGGGCTTTTTGGAGGGTTCCTGGATGTGAAAGCCTGTGAGGTGCTTAGTGTGGAGGATGTAGTAGGAGAGGGCCTGTTGGACGAGAGTCTGATGTGGAGTGTACTCAAGTCACAGAAGACACTGGCAGGTGTGGTGGACACGAGCTGTGGTCAGCTGTGCTCACTACGAGATGCAGCTCGGACAGGGCTGCTGGACCCTGAGACTGTCGCTCGACTCTTGGAGGCCCAGGTGGCTTCAGGGGGTGTAGTAGATTTGCGTCGGGGAAAGAAAGTGTCAGTCACCCTGGCTTCCAATCTTGGGTTGATAGAGGAGGGGCAACAACAGCGTCTAGCTGCCTTAGAGAAGTCCTGCCGAGGCAAGAGCTCAGACTCTGCAATGGCATGCACAAAGATAGCCCTCCAGCTACAGATGGATGGAATTCTAGATCCTGAAACAAGGCAGCCTATAACCCTGGAGAAAGCTCTTCAGAAAGGACTGCTGGGAAAAGAAGAGGCACGTGACCTTCTTTCCCAGCAGGTGGTTGAAGGTGGTATTATGCACCATGGCTCAGGGATTAGGTTGTCAGTGGCTGATGCTTTGCAAAGAGGCCTTGTGGACAAGGGAATGGCTGAAGAATTGGAGAAACTTGAGAGAAAATGTCGAAGGAGTGAATTTTCCAGGCTTGACTCTGAAGCTTCCCTTCTGCAGGCTTCCACTGGTGCCATGTTCGATCCTGTCTCTGAAAGTAGAATAACCCTAACAGAAGCAGTTTCTCAGGGCCTGCTGGATGGTCGCACAGCTGATAGAGCAATGTCTTCACCTGGAGTTACCACAGGCATTATTGACCCTAAAAGCGCCCGTGTTGTGCCCTACTCAGAACTTGTCAGCCAGGGGAAGATTGACATAGAGACAGGTCAACGGTTCCTCGAAGTGAAACTTTTTGATGGAGTCATGGACAAACGCACTAAACAGCTATTGACCTTACCGCAAGCGCTAGAGGCCCGGCTAGTTGACCCAGTGCCGGCACTGAGGTTGTTGCAAAGTCAGGCAGACTCGGGAGGGATTGTGGATATTGCCTCAGGAGAGCGGTTGTCTCTAGTAGATGCGGTCAAGAAGGGTTTAATAGGGGAAGACATGGCTAAGATCATTGTTGCCAAGAAGATAAAGGGAGGTGGTCAGTTATCTCCGATCAGTGGAGAACTCAGTTTGAGAGAGGCCATTGATGCTGGTCTCATCACTGGTGAAATGCCTTTAAGTCTGCAGGAGGAAGACGTGCATGATAAGGAAGATGCTGGAACTCTTGAGTCAAAAAGTGGGACCACTAGTCTGCCAGTTTTGCCATTTAACTGGCAAATTGAACTTACTAAACCAAGTGATATGCATGCAACTGAAAATCTCTTAAGTCCTGAAGGTAGACCTGACCTCTTGCAGACATCTGAAAAATCTGTAGGGAGACTGTTGCCAGAGCCATCAGTTAGCGCAGATTTTATTACACACTTTGAACCCATTAAATCTGAAGAAGAAAGAGAAGACCTTCTTCTGGATACATCAAGCCACATATCAGTAACAGAAAAGACAATGAATAGAGATGTGCAGGGTTCCATGGAAGTGCTGACTCAAACTACAATAAATGCAGAGAAAGGACTACAGCAGGAGCTGTCAGAAATGAAACCTCAGTACCCTTTGTCAGATGAAACTGTATACCAATTCAGATTTGGCACTGTGGATGTGAAAAGCAAAGCAAGCCCAAATTATATAAAGAGTGTGTTACCATCAGACAATGCTTCACAAGTCAGTGACACTAAGTCTGAGCTCCAGGTCCAGCTCCAGGATGCATCAGTAACTCTGCTGCGTGATCAAATTCTTGAGAAATCAGAACCCAGAGATGGCAGAGGGATTGTAGAAGAGAGAACTTCTAGTGAAGTTACACAATCACAGTCGCTGGATATCTTGGACCCTTTTGTTGAAGACAGATGTTTTAGGACTCCAAAGATCCACGGTTCTGATATATGTATTGTTACCACCCCATCCTCCCTGGAAGAAGATGAAAAGAGTGGGATAGGGGTGACTAGAGAAGAAGGAGAATGCCTTGAATGGACAAGAGTTGGTAGCAGTGAAAAACTTGAAACAAAAACATCTTCTCGCTTCAGTTATATGGAGAATGAGTCTACACTACAGCAAAAATTAGAAACAGAAAGTGACAAGGTCCAAGTTTCAGATGAATTCATTGACACCACCAGAGCCTACCAGGAAAAAGGTACAAAAAGTGTGATAGTGAAGGACAAAAGAACTTCTGACTTCAGCTATGTAGACAGAGAAATTACAGCACAGCTATCACCTGTTTTGGAAAGTCAGAAGACCCACGATTCAGAGGGACCCATGGATACAACCCCAGTCTACTTAGAAGAAAGTAGAAAGAGTTGGATAGACGATGAACATGCATCCGATGGATGCATTGATGCCACCGCAGCCTGCCTTGAAGAAAGTACAAAGAGTGTGATAGTGGAGGGCAGAGATCAGGAAAAGCAACTTGAATGGAAAAGACTTGGTGAAGATGGAAAACACAAAGTGAAAATAACTCCTGAATTAAGCTATGTAGAGAGCAAGACTATGATGGAACAAGCAACTGAATCGGCAGGTAAAGATGTTAAAGATTCTGATAAATGTATTGATCTCATTCCAACTTCACTGGAAGAAGGTTGGAGTAGGATAGAGGATGATAGAGAGCAGAAAATAGAACTTGAGCAGACAACAGTTGACAAAGAAGGTAAACATGCGTGGAAAAAAACAGATTTCAGTCTTGTATATACTGAAACTGTCTCTGAACAAGCAGCAGCAGAGTCAGCAATTCAAAATATACAGGGTTCAGATGAAGCCATTGATGCCCCCTCAGCTTTTCTGGAAGAAACTAGAAAGAGTAGTACAGGAGATGATAGAGAGCAGGAAAAAGAAACTGAATGGAGAAGAGCTGGTAGAGATGGAAAAAGCGAGATGAGAACAATTCCATATGTAAAGAATGGTGCTACAGCACAACAGGCAATGGAATCAGAAAGTGAAATGAAACAGGATATAGCTGAGGAGGAGAAAGCTGAGGTTAAACATATGCTGACCCAGAAAACCCTGTCACCTTTCAGAGGTGAGTTTGCTAAGGCCATGGTAGATGAAAGTCAAGAAGAGAATCTTTCTTTGGAAAGGTTAGAGAGGAATAAGCTGCCATTTGGATCCAGAGAAGTGATTCCCAAACAAGAAGATGAGCACTTTAGTGGAATAGTTCAAACTGGAGATGATGAAGGTCAGAACATCAAAGTCTTAGAGAGTGAGTATATTACCACTTTGGAACAACAGCAAGGGAACGAGTCAGTGGTGGATAAAAGTAATGTTGAGAAACTCAAAATCTCTGGAGCTGAAGTGGTGAAGGGGATTGTGGAAGACGAGGAGTGCTTGATTGTTCCTGAAAAAAGAGAAAAAGAAGAAACTATTCCTGCACAAGTTCTGGAGCAGAAGGACAGAGTGGATGCGAGAGAATTGGAGATGTTTGACCTTCAAAGAGAAAGGCAGGAGAAGAGCGAGAGCAGTGGAGTTCCAGGTCCTGTCCAGAAGGTACCACAAACTGTTGGTGAGAAACAGGCTTTGTTACTGAAGGCAAAGGAAAGCATACTGAGGAAGGTGTTTGAGCGTGGAGTGACTGAGAGGCAGGCCGCAAAGGAGCTGGAAGCTTTGCGCATGGGAGCTTGGAGGAAGAATGAGGCTCTTGAGAGCCCTGAAAATGACCAGAAGGATTTGGAGCAGCTTGCAGAGTCCTACAATGAAGAGACTGGAGTGCGTGACAGGAGCTGGGAAGAGGAGTCTTTGTCAGCGCATTCTCCGGGTCCAACAACCTTCAAAGAGGACCCACAGAGAGAAGGGGGTGTTGATGAGACAAAGGGGAAGGCACAGCAGGATGCTGAAAGCACCAGTGAAATGCAGGAAATGCAAACTTTAAAAAAGAAGAGTGGTTTATTACTGTTAGGCCAATATATATCAACTGACCTGCCGATGGAAGGTGAAGGTCTACTTTTCAAGAGAAAGGAGCTGCAAGATAGTGATGGAATGAGTGATATCTGGGCTGATGAGAGCTCTACCCCTTGTCCCCAAGGAGCAGCTCATACTGAACAAAACCTGCCTCTTGATACTTTAGCAAAAGTATCTAAAGACAAGAATGAACCCGGCACCACATTCACTGAGAAAGCAGATTTGGATACAGTGGCTAAATCTGGGCCCTGTCCCACAGAAAGTGTCCCCTCTGTCACAGGTGAAACTTCAGTCTCAGTCAGCCTTGGCCCTGTCTCTCAGTTTACTGACACCATTCTGAGACGTCCAGAGGACCCAAAAAGTGAAGATGACGCAGACACAGAGGACACTGGAGACTCCCAGCTCCTGAAGTCGTCAGAATCACAACTGTCCCAACAGGATGAAACAACGGAGTCTGATGTGGGAGAGAGTGAGCTTGAAGAAGGTGAGGAAGCCGAGGAGCAGGAAACTGATGAAGAGGGAGATGAGAGAGAAAATCAAGAGGGAAAATCAGCAACTCCTGTGAAAGGCAGCAAGGTATGACTAGTATTCTTGTTTAAAATGTGTTTTATTTAAATGTATATACTGTAGATGCCATGTCCTACTGTAGATCAGATGTAAGTTTGAGAAAATGTAGTGCAAAAATATTTTTTCCACTTCATGTAGCTTTCATCAAGAGAGATGTTTAAGAAACTGCTGGAAATGTTTTTTTATATATCAGATAGAAATGAGGCCACACTGCAGTATTACATAAGTAAAAGTACAGAGATTCGAACTGATATTTTAAAGTCATCTCTTGCAGTATATAAACAGCACTTTGCTTAGATGGCTGAAAAGTATATTTGCTCAAACTGTCTGTTATCAACCTCTGAAGTCCTAATCCTTTCTGCTGTTGGCATCCAGCTCTAAAATAATGCAGATGAAATTAGAACTGACTGACATACTGTGGAGTATAATATATTTATTATTTACTTTACATTTCGTCTTGCTCCTTTTTCCACCTCTGCCCATATTACAAATCTGCCAGGAATTGTACTGTTGGTAAATGACTTATTCTGTTTTCTTCAAATTGTATTACTGCATGGTTATCCAAGCCTTTCACGATCTTTGTCTGGAATGTGTCTGAAGAACTATCCACCATGTTAGTCTGTGTATGTGCACTCATACTTGGCCATTAAACCTGGACTGTAATTGAGTGCTGATGGCTGATCTAACTAGCACCGCCCACTCCCTCAGTCCTCGCTGGTCCGTCAAGAGTGTCTGGAGCACGACCAGCGAATCGTGGCCCTGCTTTCAATGGTTCGGCATATAGAAGTGCGCCTGAGACAGCAACTGCAGCAGTCCTCCAGCAGCCCCACTGTCACCGTCCTCAATGACATCATCCAACAGGCTGAGGTGAGGGGCAGCAGGGACGATGGCAGTGATGGAAGAAATCTGCTGGTCCTGACTGTAATTTGTTTTGTAATCTATGTAACATGTTACACCGCAAAAACGGTGTAAAAGAAGCCTTTGTTTTACGTGGAAGGGCCGTTTAATGCAGCCAAAAAAATTATGCAGTCTCAGAAAATGCCTTTTTTTCATCCAATGCCATTTTTAATCGACCGCAATCCAAATTTCAGTTCAAAGTGTTGTGGTGGAATTTTAAATAACTGGCAAATAGTCAAAACAAGGTCCCTTTATTGATCTGGGTGCAGGGACTCGCAACTCAAGGCCGACCTTGGGAGGCTGCCCAGAGATGGCGGACAGGGCCTGAAACTGCACTAGAGTGAGAATACAAACAACACTGTAATGTAGATGGCTTATATAGTTTGTTACTCATTGAAAATATTTCTTTACAGTATCCTTTGATTTACAAATAAGTATCTTTGTAAATAATGTCAAATTCACATTAGAATCCTTCCTCTTGCTATAGGACCCTTGAGTAACACAGTGCTCCCCTTGAACTGATTCCACAAAAACTACATAGTTGCACAAGTGGGTAAATTGTTGGTGACAGCTTTGGAGAAAAGCATCATATAAGTGAATAAATAGAACTCTGTAAACACAACAAACAGCATTATACAGACACAGGATGATTAAAGTACAGCATGTGTGGCTACCATCATGTTACCAGTTCATGTCCCTCAAATAGCTGCCTGTAGAAGTGACATTCAAGTATCAAATGTATAGATAATCATAGCAGATGGTAATGGACTCATTTATGTAGCTGTCAGGAGATCAGGAGAAAAACAGATCTGAGAGAGATGGATTTGGAAGGGATTCAGCAGTTCTGAGGGGCACGGGAAGCTCATTCAGCAACATCAGAGACAAATCCAATATGTGATGGAGTTCCTATTTTGGATCCCTTGTGAATCAGACCCCTAAGTGGCCAGAGGTGAAGGAGCATGGCGCTCTCGATTGGGGTGTGTGGAAAATTTACGGTTACCACAGAAATTCACCCTTTTGCACTGGGACAAATTTACATTGATTTTTTTTGAAGATGATTGTACAGTTAAGCCCAACTACAAAATGTTTTATTGCGACAGGATCTGGATGCAGAACTATGTGCCCTGGAGGTGAAAGTGAAGCAAGAAGCAGAGGCAGTGGGACAGCTGCTGCAGCTCTGCCCACAAGAGGTGCCATCTCAGCTACTTGTCGCCCTGGAGAAAGATGGGCGCAGCTTGTCCAGAGGCTACGCTGCTGCGAGGCAGGCATCTCAGAACATGCTGCAGGCCCTCCGCACGCAGCGAGACGCACGCAAGGTACACACAAATACGCACTCTGCTCATAGTGTCATGGAGCCAGCTGTGTTTGGAACTGGACAAGGCCAAGCATCACTATGTACATTTCCATCACCCCTGTCTTTCATCTTCAGCTGTCATCTGTTGGTACAAATACAGTTTCAAGAAACACACCAGATGTGTGTTTTTTCTTACAGGAGGCGCTAAACAGCAAGCTGCAGTCTCTGACCAGCAGGATGGATGAGCTCCAGTCCTGGCTAGATTGTCAAATGCCCGAGATGCAGCAGCAGGTCAATGGCTCCGACAGCGCCCCAGTTCAGCTCACACGACAACTGCAGCTGTGTGAGGTGAGGAGCGAGTCGTAAATGTTTACATTTTTTATCTGTTCAATTATAAGAATTGTCATTTATTTATTTGTTTGTTTGTTAGTTAATTGGGCAGTGGTAAAATTACATTTACTTGATACTTTCCACCAACATGATTCACAATTTTATGGTACTTACACTGATTTACCCATTTTTGCAGTGTTTTGCAGCAAGAAATGGGATTTACATCTGTGTCTTAGTCTTAAGCTGTAGTCACTACACCACTTCCTATTCTTACTTAACCTAAGTTGTTAAGGACAGCACCTTGTGTTTCCCAGGAGCTGTGTTGCGCACTCTCGGCCCGGCATGGAGACATCGACTCCATGGCGTCCTGTGTCCAGACACTTGTGTCTGAACATGCCCAGGACCTTCTGCCTGAGCAGAGCAGGCAGATCCTGAGGCAGCTGCAGCACCTGCAGGGGACCTTCCACCAGGCAACTGGGAGTGCCCAGGCACGGGCCAAAGCCCTGGCTATCCAGCAGCAGCAGGAGGCAGAGAAAGAGCGCCAGCGAGAGGAGGAAGAGAGATTGCGCGCCAGGGAGAGAGAGGTTTGCAGACTCACGTGGCCAGCAGATGATGCTGTAGAGCAAATGACAGTTTTAGGCTGCCACAATGTAGACCAAACATGAGGACAGCTACAATCACTGTACACAGGCTCAAGTTTGATATGAAAATACAGATAAATTATTTGAACGCTGAGACTGAAACGTCAGTGCACACCAGCTCCTCAGCTTATGAAAGCAGGGACACAGACTTGTTTGTGACTCCATGGTCACATTTATCCCTGATTCTGAATGAGTAAAACTTAAATAATAAAGAGCCTTCTTTTATTGACAATAAATACATACAATAAATAAAAATCTAATCATTTCCCTTGCTGGGTAAATGTAAGCAGCAGTTACGCTGCTACTGAGACATTTTAGAAAACAGTCAAGTGGAGAAAAATTCATTTAAAACTAAACCGGGAAAGTTTGCATCTTTGAAAATTTGTCACATGACTGTTCATAAAATGAGGAGCAAGTGTACAAAGACACACACACTCAGGGCAGCATTCACTGGACCTCACAAGTTCTCCATCAGTGCACCAAAGCCACTGCTGCCACTGCAGTGACCAGCTGACTCACTGGAAAGTGACTGTGGTAACTGCTGCTACTGCCTCCGCCAGCCTGTGCATGGGTCTCTGTGTAACGCGTGTGTATTAACATGTCTGCCTTGCCCTTTCAGATTGCCACTGAAGAGATACGCTTGTGCCACGATGGGAAAATAAAACCGACATATTAAACGCTGAGTGATCCCACGTATATGTGTTGCCCTACTTTTCTTTCTTTCCATATTGTTTTGGTCACAAGATGGAAAGAGTTGAAAAAAGGGACAAAAGTGGAAAACCATCATGTTTGTTTTTTGGTTGTCTCTGTTGCTTGACTGACCTGTTGATGATGAGCCGTGTCTGTCTGTTCGTTTGTCTGCCTGTCTGTGCTGTAACTCTGGACACATCGTGCTCAATTCCCCACTGGTCACTCACGTGCCTTACAGAGATAGAGACGCACCACTGTGGGCGGGTGGTGGATGATGGGAGTCTTTTGGTGGGATCGGGACTGTGTGTGCTGTTCAGTGAGAGCGAATGTAGTTGAATCAACGAATGCAAGTGATTAAATTGAAGGTGGTTGTAAAAACTGGCATGGTTGTAATGTTAAAGTTGGTTTTTGTACCTGGATCTTCCAATTTGCTTAACATCTGTGTTTTGCCTGATTTCTTTTTTGGTTTCCCCCCCCCCCTCCTCCTCCTCTCACCCATCCATGACTGACAGGTNCTGTGTTTTGCCTGATTTTTTTTTTGGTTTCCCCCCCCCCCTCCTCCTCCTCTCACCCATCCATGACTGACAGGTTGTACAGCAGCAGAAGGCAGAGTGCTCACAGAAACTGGAGAGCTTGACAAAGTGGTTGGCTGGGGCTGCCAGCATGTTAGCCAGTCAGAAAACCATGGGAGAGTCTGGAGATATCAGTGTGTTGCAGGAGAGGCAGCGGGAGCTGAAGGTGAGGGTTGATCACTCAGCTGTTGTTTGCAATATGGCATCCACAAGACTTGAGTGACTGACAGGCTCCTCCCACCGCTTCCAGGAAGTGCAGCAAGACCTCCAGAGTCGGGGAGATGACGTGATGGAGACCGTGCATGGCGTGGAAGAGTTTCTGGCAGAGCAGGGTGACAGCCTAAACCCAGAGGAGAGGGCCCGCCTGCAGGGGGCACTGTCGCAGGTTCGAGAGCAGTTTGGCACCTTGACCAACACAGCCCAGTCATCCCTGGCTCAGCTGGACACCGCCATCAGTACCACCGTCCAGCAGAACACGCAGAGGGTAAGATTGTGCTCCTGATGTTATTACCTTGGCCAGTTGCTCACACGCAATGACTTCCGATCACACAGATTCACCAAGGACAGCCCCTTTGTCTCGAATTTATTTTGCTTTAACTCATATATTTACCTGCTGCATGACCAGTTTTACCTGCAGAGGAGCTGACCTGAACGCTAATGTAATTGTATCACCTTAGCTGTGCCTTTCCAGGTGTCTACCTTAAAGGTGTTCCACACAGTACTTCTAATTTTCTCCTCCTTCCTTTGCTTTCCATCTCGCAGGCAAAAGCAGTGGAGGAGCTGCAGGAGACCCAGGGGAGAATCAACAATCTACTGGAACAGCTCTCCTCTGTGCCTCAGCTTCAGGTGGATTCAGGGACAGCAATACAAACCTCATCTTCCACACTCTCAGAGAGTGCTCTGCATGCCCATCAGGATGCACTACAAGTCAGTAACTTAGTTTGATTGCTACACATTTTGTATTTGTCATCACACCTACTGAGGTGTTATCAGTTGTGTGTCCTGGACATGTCTCTAGCTTAAATCCTCCCTACTATGCAGGCAGAGCTATTGCACCTCCAGGCCCAGCAAGCACAGCTGCTGCAGGTGTCACAAGGGGTGCAGTCGTTGCTGGAACAGCCGGATTCTACCGTGCCGGCAGAAGAGAAGCAGCGCTTGCGCCTGGGTCTGGAGCAGCTGCAGGAGCAGCACAAGGAGCGGCTACAGGGTTGCCAGGAACGGCTGCGCAGGGCCGAGGTGCTGAGTGACGAACTCACCAAGTTCTTGCAAGAACATGGACAGCTGGGAGCTTGGTTGGAGGCAAGCGAGCAGGAGCTGCACTGCCTGGGAGGAGGGGAGACTGATCCACAGGATCTTGGACAGAGGCTGGAAGACCACAAGAAGGTACATATACGCATTTATACTGAAACACTCACACCCGCAAGATGCTGAGAGGCCTCTCTCCACCCTTCCAGCTGGCTGAGGATGTGATCTGCCACAAGGCGGACTTGCGGTTTGTCACCATATCGGGGCAGAAGGTTTTGAACTCAGTCCTGGGGACGAGGGAGCAAGACGGCTCGGTGGACCCAGCTCTGGAGGAGACACAGAGGCTGGTTAGTGAGCGAATGCAGGAGGCCACACAGCGATACACTGCCCTACACAGCAAGGTGGGTATGGCAGCAAGAAAGGGAGAAGGGTCCAGCGTGGCCTGGAACTCTACTGATTAGTTTTTCATCCTTGACGGTTGGATTATCTTTCATCTTTCTGTTTTTCTATCATATGCAGTCCTTGGATCTGGGTGCCCGTCTGACAGGGCTGCTGGACAGGTACCAGCAGTATCAGGAGGAAGTGGGGTCATTGAACTCATGGCTCACAACACAGGAGCAAAACCAAAGCTCGGCCAGGTCAAGCGCAGAGCAGACAGACACACAGACGCTGCAGAACACACTGCGCAGCGTGCAGGTGAGAGTACACACGTGCACGTACACACATGCACAAAAGGAGCATTTTCATAGCCCATTTTAAAATGCTACTGTAAACATTCTATCCGTTGTCCTTCACAGCTCCTGCAAACTGAAATGGCAGAGCGCTCAGTGCACTTGGAGAAAGTTAAGCGGACAGGAAGAGAGCTGGCCAGCATACAGGAGTCCCCCACATTGAGGGCGTCTGACATCCTGCATGCTGCAGGTACCCACAGAACAACTGTTCCTGGCCCAGTTTCAGACCAGGTCCCAAGTCTGTGGTGGCCAAGAGCAGGGCACTGCAGTGATCACTCAGCCGAGATCACTGCAGAAAATGTTTGTAAAGACACGAAAAGGGACATGAATGTGACATTGAGAATGATTTACTTCCTGCCTCCTCAAGGGTACATGGAGCAGGGCAGATGCATTTTGCTGTAACCTGTTTGTTTCTTTTGTGTCCCAGACACCTTAGACGGTCGTTTCGGAGCGCTGTCCGAGTTGGTGTCACAACGCACTGAGCGTCTCCAGACCGCTGTGGCCCAGTCAGTAAGCGCCCAGGAGGCCCTCAGTGGGCTGCAGTCCTGGTTGGACGGACTGGTGGTGGAACAAGGACCAGTCCAGCCCACAGCGCAGGCAGTGCACGAAGCCCTTGCTCAGAACCAGGTATCACAACTTGTCCAGTTACTTCTTAGTGGCTGAATTTTCTAGAATTTTATCTTGCATTTTGGTTTTTTGTTATGGTTTTCTCACTTTTTGCCTCTCTGCTCCCACTTTTTTCCTTTTCTTTTTTTTTAACCATTCTCACACCCTTATTCTCTCCCTCTCACCCTCTTTTTACCCTAGAAACTGAGACAAGAGCTGTTGTCCAGACAAGGAAGCGTGGATGCTATGCAGGAGTCCGTGTCCAAGCTCCTTCAAACTGCTGATGCAATGACAGCGTCTGGGCTGCAGGGGGCGCTGCAAGCTTTCATCCAACACTACGCCGCTGCTCAGGCCACACAAGCCAAGAAGGAGGCAGAGCTGCGCACCCTGCTGCCCAGGCTGGAGAGTTACGACCGCCTGAATGGCGATCTGCGGAACTTTGTGCAGGGCTGGGGGAGAGTGCTAAACCAAGGGGGGCAGCCAGATCGCAGTGTGGAGGACTACAGACAGACAGTTGAGGTAAGAGAATGGAGCGGAGGAATAGAGACCATAGTAGTAGGACTTTAAGTGGAGGTCTAGAGACAGGCCACAGGGACAAGGATGAGTGGGGGACCTCAGGTAGACATTTTTATAGTTTTGGGCAGGAGACCTACTGGACTGAATCAGTGATGGATGGGAATGAGTTAGTTTTCAACAGTCCTTCTCCACAAACACAGGAAGTGAAGCTGGAGCTGAACCAGGAAAGAGATCGGCTGAAGCCCTTCTGTGAGCTGGGAAGGGACCTCAGCCAATGCGAGAGCCTTGCCAATGGCCAGAGACTGCTGGAGAACACCACGGAGGTGTCTGAGGAGTTTTCCCGCCTGGAGTCGTGTGTCAGCGAGAGGTTAGGATTGTCACCCTGTGTGAACATGTGGTGTGGTGTGTGTACGTCGTGCTCCCAAAACCCCTGGGCAGTTATGGTCCTTGCCTTACCCCATACATACTGCAGTGTAATAGACTGGAGTCACCACTAGGTGGTGACCACTTCTAGGCAAAACCAGTCTGCATTTCTCTTCACGCTTGCAGTACAAATGAAGTGTAGTTCACACTTGTGAAGACTGTGTACTTTGAGAGAACAAAAATCAAAATTATCACTGGTTGCTCATAACCACGTTAGTTATTGTAGCCTGAGATTAATTATTTTTTCCTCCATCTGCCTGTGCAGATCCACTGCCATCCAAAATTGTGGGCAGCAGTTGGAACTGTTCCGGTCCCTCTCCGGCACCCTCCGCAGGTGGCTGCAGACAGTGCAGGATCGTCTGCCCTCTGAGGAACCAAGCCTCAGCACAGATGGACTGCGCAGGAGGGTAGAACAGCTGAAGGTGAGTGTCTGTAGCTGTGTCTGTGCAGCAGCTTTTTAATGGTGGTGCACATCTTGTTTGGATGATGTCAGTAGTCATTTAACAATGTAATTGTGGTTTTCAGGAGCTTCTGGCTGAGTGGGAAGCCCAAGGATCAAAGGTGCAAGAGCTGAACCAGACTGGAGCAGAGCTTGAGGCTTTGATCATCAGGATCACCTCTCCCCAGACCAAGACTGGTAAGTGATGAAATCGTGTGTGTGTGTGTGTGTGTGTGTGTGTGTGTGTGTGTACGCGCGTGCATGCGTGCTTGTGCACACATGTATGTGTTTGTGTGAGAAGCGTTGTCATTTTAGTCTGTGACTTTTTTCCTAGGTGTGGTCCAAATAAATGGCGCCAGTAGCCCCAGCAGTGTCAATGGTATTCACACCTGCCAAGGTGAGCCCACTCTAGCTAGCCTAAGTTAACACCCATATATTCATATAGCCATTAATAATCAGGTGAAAACACATCTATATCACTCATCCACTTAGTATTACAGCTACTCCTATATCCATGCACACTTGTTGATGTGTGTAGCTTGTTTTCCAGGTGTTCCTGAGTGTGTTTGCCCTCTGTGTTTCCAGTCTGTGAGCTTTTACCAACCTAACCTTGTCCTCTTTATTCTTTCTTGACTGCCTTCTCCTCCCATACTCTGATTCTTGACCCTTGGCAGACCTGACTGAGATCCAAGTGATGCTGGCAGATGTGGGCAGGGGGTATGAGCATCTGGGCACTGAGCTTCAAGGCCGGCTAGAACGCCAGACATCTTCCCTGGAACAGAGGCTGCGGGCCCAGCACCAGGCAGAGGAGCTGACCCAGTGGCTGAGCGAACGGGAACGGGGCATTGCCACAGCACCTGCCACCTCCCCCTCCCGTCCCGAGGTAGTACGTGCCCAAGCTCAGGAGAACAAGGTGAGGGCAGATCCCAGTTCTGAAACTATTGAAGGAATGATATGGGGGGCAGTGCAGGAAAGGTCAAGGTCAGAAGTTGGCAACAATCCTCTATCTGCCCCAGGCTCTGCTGTCCGAACTGTCCCAGCATTCTGGGAAGGTGGAAGAGCTCAAGGGGATCCTGCAACAGCTGATTACTGAGAACCCAGACTCTCCTGAAGCCGAGACTTGGAGGGAACAACTGAGAGATATTGGTCAGTAATGGGAAGGGTGGAACCTTCGTGCAAGAAGAATGGGGTTATCTTGTGGGTGTGGCATCTGATGAGAGCGTGGGTGGGTGGTCACTATGTGTGGGAGTTGCTTATTGTTTGATTAGCTATAACTAATGTAAAATGGTTACTTTTGAGGAGGAAAATAAAAAGTACTCTTTAGAAACGTTTGATGTGATCACTTAAAGAATCTACAGTTTCATGATCGCGATGAAGAATATTGAATATGATATTTTCTGTGAAGCTGCAGCTCCCTAAAGGCCACCCGTTTTGTTTTGAGAAAAGCAACGTTCGCATTAGCATGACACGTCCTTACCCTACCTATTCTAGCCATGACACCTGAGGAACTTTATACACAGTCTTACTGAGTCACGCATGCTCCCCTGTAAAGTATGATTCAAGGGTTGCCATGGTTCCTAAGGCCTCCTACCTTTGTGCTGTTGTCATGGTTTCCAAGTCGCATTTGTGACTTGGCAGCTTTGCTTTCCTTCACTCTCATCTCCTAGACCAGCGGTGGCAGAACGCCAACGAGAAGGCGGCACAGAGGCAGCAAGAACTGGAGGCGTGTGCCGATAGGCTGGGCAGCTTCACGGCAGCGGCACATCAGCTGGCGCCCTGGCTACAGGAGAAGGAGTTGATGATGAGTGTACTTGGGCCCCTGAGCATCGATCCCAACATGTTGAACACCCAGAAACAGCAGGTTCAGGTGTGTACACCTTAACATACACCTGATACAGAGGGGTGCACCTTATTATATTGCAGATACAGGTACACCTTTATTGACTGTGACTTAGTGGTGAAAGTGGCTTTGACGTTGAGAACAAAAGCAAGTTACAAAATGACTTCTGGTGTCATTTATGTTTGCTAGTTGAAGAGATGCAGTACAAATATTCTGCTTCCACAGGAAGTTATAATAATTCTCTCTGTCTGTGCAGATCATGCTGCGGGAGTTTGAAACTCGCCAGCCGCAGTTTGATCAATTGACCAAGGCAGCGCAGGGTATCCTGTCCCCAGGTGGGGAGGCAGCACAGGACCAGCAGGAAGTGCAGGAGCAGCTGGGTGCCATTTCACGCCAGTGGGGTGACCTGATGGCATGCCTTGTGCAGCGCTCTCAGCTCATTGACCGTGCACAAGGGACTAGTGAGCGCTACCAGGCACAGCTACACGAGCTTTCAGTCAGCCTAGCAGCACTGAGTGAGCGGTTGGATGCGCAGGCTTTGCTGAGCACACGGCCTGAGGCCCTCAGACGCCAGCTGCAGGAGACTGGTGAGGTGCGTGCCGAGCTGGAGCAACGCAGACAGGAACTGTCACGTGCCGAGGAGCTGTGTCATGAGCTAAGTGCCATCGTGGCCGAGCCGTACCTGCGGGACGAACTGAGAAAGAGGCTAGATGGTGTGAGCGCTCCCCTGCATAGCCTGGAGGAGAGAACAGGTCAGTGCTGGTGCATGTGTGTGAGATACAGGGAAAGAAAGTGGTGCTGAAGGTGGTGGGTTGAGTGTGTGAGGACAACGGGAGTTGTCATCTTTCTCTGTGCTTATGGCTCCATGTATGCAAGATGAAGCGCTGTGTGTGGATGTGGTATTAGTCAATTATTTACCTCAGTACTGACCGCACGTGTCCTGCCTGCACTCCACAGCGGACGCCCTCTCTCAGCTACAGGCGGCACTCTCCAGCACGCAGCAGTTCCAGCAGATGTTTGATGAGCTCCGCAGCTGGCTAGATGAGCGCAAAGTAGAGCAAGCAGGCACGAGAAAGGCAGGCGACCCCCTTCCCTGCCAGCCAGAAGCATTGCAAGCATTGCTGTCTCACCAGGATGAGGCACAGAAAGCCTTGGCGCTGCAGCGTGGTCAATATGAGCTAATCCAGGCTGAGGGGGCCTCCCTGCTTGTGGCACTTCCACCTGGGGGCGAAGAGAGGAGCGCTCTGCAGACACGTCTCGGCACCCTGCGGCAGGACTGGGACACACTGAAGCGAGAGATGGATGAGCGGCATAGCCAACTGCACGGTGCCCTCCAGTGTGCGGAGCAGTACCGACAGCAGTGCGTTGAGCTGACCCCCTGGGTAGAGGAGTGTGAGCAGCGCGAGGCCCAGATTCAGCCCTCCCTGGAAGCCACCTCCTTGGAGGAGGCCTTGCAAAGGGCACGGCAGCTGGGCTTGGACCTGGAACGCCGGCGCCCTCAGCTAGAGGCCCTAAATGTAGCGGCTGACCAGCTGCTGGAGCGATGTCGCACAGGCGAGGAGGAGGTTCTAGATGAGAAGGCAGCGCTGAATGGGCGTGTGGACGGCCTGGCCGAGAGACTGCAGGCCCGAACGACCCAGCTGGAGGAGCTGATGGGGCGCTTGCGGGAGTTCGAGGAGGGGCGGCAGGCTGTGGAGAGGAGGCTGGAGGCAGCCCGTCACCAAATCGAGGTCCAGGAGGCGTTGGGCCCACAGGCCTGCAGCAACAAGAGTCTTGAGCGTCTGCGCAACCAGCAGGAGGCACTGTGCTCCTTGAGGTCACAGGTGACTTACCTGCGAGATTTGGCTCGGGGGCTGGTGCAGGATGCACCTGTCACACCTGGGGGCATCGTCGAGGGCAAACAACGGCTGGAGCAGCAAGCCCAAGACACAGAGAAGGAGTTTGGAGACGTTAGTGAGAAGGTTAGAGAGCTCATGTGCGTTAGCTGGGGTCAAGCCCTGCAGTTAATTGCTGATTTGCTTTGATATATTTGATTTAATATGTACAAGTTTCACCAGCCACACCGGTTCATGTTTAATCGTGCTGCTGTTTTTACCTCCATGTTCATATTACTTTGATATGCTCATATGCATCCCTGCGAGTAATTGTCCAGTTTATATAGTATTTGTTTATTATATTTGTGCTCCTTTTTTATTCATTCCTAGAGCAGCACTGGGCCGCAACAACACAGACACACAAACAGTGGACTTGAAAATGAATGCAGCTGCACACATAAAACACGGGCACAAAGTTATAGTGTTAGAAACATCTGATTGTGAGGATCCAAAAAGTTGCCCAGACAGTCCAGAATTTGACTGAGTTATGGTGCAGAATACTTAATTTTTTTCTAGTGGAATAACCGTGTGGTCATCCATGTGTGGGACTTATATAAAAGTGTAGATTGTAACTTTTTTTTGTGGGTCAAGGAGCTTCCATCATGTCAGATCACCTGGCCGTGAGTCTCATCTCATTTACACTATACCTGTATAATAAGGCTCTGTTAATAATGGTCTGTTGTGTCTCTCTCTCTGTGCCCCATCCCTAAACACTTGCACACAGATCGAACAGTGCTGCTCATCTTTGGAGTCCCGTCTGCAGGGCGTCGGGGAGGTGCAGTCACGCGTGCGGGACGTCTTTTCACGCCTCACTGACCTGGACGATGAGCTGGACAGTCTGGGCCCTGTGGGCCGGGATGCGGACTCACTGGCCTCGCAGGCGGAGGCTGTGCGGGACTTCCTGTCACGCCTGGCGACTCTGCGAAGTGAGCTGGAGGCTCATGGGGGTGACTGTGCAGCCATGTTAAGGCGAGAAGGTAGCTCACCCGACCTGCTGGCGCTACGACGTGAGACAGAGGCGCTGGGTCGCCAGGCCACTAAGCTGGCCGAGCGCGGACAGGCGCGGCTGGTCCAGGTGGAGGAGGCTGACGGCCGCATTTGTGAGTTCTACACCCGCCTCTCCGAGCTGCAGGAGCTGCTGGGGAAAGCAGAAGAAGGGCTGAGCACGCAGGGCGCTGTGGCCACTGAGGTGGAGCTCATTAAGCAGCAGCTGCAGGACTTTAAGGTAGGATTGGACATGTGGCTCCTTCCTTTTCTGTCCAGCATCCTGCTGAGGGACTCGTCTCTGACCCCAGCTGCTTTCCTGCCTTTCCCGTGAAATTCACGGCATGTCTGCGAGTTGATGTGGCTCTTTCTCTCCATCTTACTCATGTCGGGCAGTGGGTGGGGGAGCCAGGAAGTGGGAACCAGCCAAGGAGTCTGGGAGTTGGGCTGGTTCGCAACAGCAGCTGGGGGTGCCGATGGCGCTGCTGCTGAATCATCCGTCTTCTGAGCATATTCTTAGCGTTTCCACGGCAATGATATTACAAACCCCCCCTCCCACCCACCTCAGTGTCTCACACTGTTCAGTTTGCCAAGCACGGGGCTCGTTAGGGTCGTTGTCATGGCGACTGAGTTTTAATATCTTGGGCAGCAGAGTGCCTCAGTATCAGCAGACTCCTCAGGAAAAGGTTGATGGTATTAGAAGGGGGCGGTGGTGGACCACGCTGAGACATTCCCCTTTCTTTTGTTAGACCCTGTCTTCTGCAGGCTTATATGACTGAAGCACTTGTATGGTACATTTACATTCGTTCATTTACCTGATGTCAAGGTGACTTGCAGTGTGAACCTTGTACATTATGCCACTTACACTGATTTATCCATTTCTGCGGCAGGATAATTTTTATTGTATCATTTAAAAGATTCTTTTGTTACTATTCCTGCTGGAAGTGACCGAGCGGCAATAGCTGTGCATGAAGTATGAAAGGATATGAATATAAAAACAACAGTAGGCCTGTAGACCTGTACTTGCAGCATCTTAGGAGTGGACCTTAAGAGTGGCCACTGTTACACGAAGGAATGACGCCGTGAACTATGATCTTACAGCTATTTAAAACTTGTGTCTCTGTAATGACATCATGTGGTGTTGCTGAGTGTTAGGGAGGGCATCCTCCATCTTTCAGTGGGAAAATACACGATAAAAACGTTAAACTGACATCATCAAATCCGAGACAAATGTAATGGAAAAATTAGTACACTGATGATGATGATTGTCTCCTTCCCCCCATTGAAAACTGGCAGATACTAGGGCGTAACACTTGGTGCTGTGGGGGTGGCGGTGAAAAAAGAGCTAGGCGCCACAAGGAGGTACGCGGGACAGGTGGGGTGCAAGCTGAGTGTGGCAGACACTACACAACTGAGAGGGTAACTGGGGCGGCTGTGTTATGGAGCGGAACAGCAGGGCGGCTGAGGTGGACGTTTCTTCTTGAAAGTAGAGGCTTCCTTAAATGGGTTTCCTTTCCCCTCTCACTGAGACTTCTCAAACACGGCTGCTGTTCCTGAAAACTATAGCAGTGATGTCACTGCTGAGCAAAGACCATGGGGGGTCAGAGAGTGTTCCTGTGTATGGTTAGGGATGGGGTGGATACTGCAGGGGGTTTGGGGGGTGGTTAGTCATTCCCACAGTGAGTGCAGCACAGTGATGTCAGTGAGTCACCAGAGCAGCAGAAAGTGGAGATGGAACAGGGGATCGCCTCTTGTCTTCAACTCACGCGTGCGTGCATGTGTGTGTGTGTGTGTGTGTGTGTGTGTGTGTGTGTGTGTGTGTGTGTCTGTGTGTAGGAGGGGTGCAGGTGGTGAGAATTCTTTCTGTTACTGAGTGCAAGTTTATATGAACTGATATTTTATTTATTTTATTAATGTGTGATTTTTTAAAATATAATTAATATTATTTATATATAAGAAACGGCAGATATGAACTGTAATGTAGGTAATGTTAACATGGAAATACATTTATAGGCAACAGATGGTGTTGTGGTTACTATCACTGCCTTACTGCAGTGGGTTCAAATCCCCCTCTTGTTGTAGTACTGTTGATCAAGGTACAGACACAGCCAAAATTACCCACCTCTGTGAATGGATAAATCAGTGTAAGTAACTGTACAAACATCACATTAGAAGTTTATTCACAGGTGTGTATAAAAAAAAAATGTGTTACAAGATTCTCCTCATGCTGATCAGTTAGTTTCAGCCGTGTCTGTCTCTGTCAAACACGCACACACACCTACACCCACAGACGGACATGTCGGGTGTGGTGCTCCTGAATTCCTGTCCTGTCCTCTGTGTCCCTGCCCTGGAGCAGCTGGCCCCTGCAACCAGGGGTGTGTACACTGTGCCCTCTCCAAATGGGAATTCCAGGACTGGGTGCAGGAATAGCTGCCACAGTCCCGAGTCTTGCTGTCATCACCAACACTTTCCACGATCCCACTTCCACCTGCTGCTTCCACCCGTCTCTCTCTGTACCACTGCTGTAGATATATGTTACCATAGCAACACCATGGCGGCCATGTTGGATGAGAGTCATGGCATAGATCGTAGCTTCTGATTATATAAAGCTGCAGTAGCTTCATAGGTACACCAGAGACTGAGGGAGAGCTGCTGAGACACTGTGTCTTGGCTAGGTCAGCTGGGTTCTGGTCCTGCTCACCCCTTAATGGTTTATTAAGCCTGATGTTTGGATTTGTGCTACAGCAGGAAGATGGTTTCTAATTGACCGCTGGGTCATAAAGACAGTTGCACTGTGTATACAGCAGCCTCACCTGGGGACTGCCAGCAATCTGATTGATTTTCTGATTCTGAGTGGCTCCATCCCCTTTCTCCCTGCTTCTGCTCACTGCTATGTCTGTGAGTATGAGATTAAACATTTAGATGTCATGTTTATTTGTGTATTTTTTACTGGAAGGATGATTTGATCAGGGTAAAGCAATTACAGTAATTTAATGATCGGAGGTTGAAAAGTGTCCTTCCTTCTGCCGTGGTCGCTCTCATATCCTGTTCGGGGTGTGTTAAGCCCATCACTTTCTCTGCATTTTTGTGTGACACAAGTTCAGGCTCAGTTCTATTGTTGTTGTTTTTTTCAGCTGGTTTAAATCATGCCAACATTCCTTTATGTGCCCATCCCTCCATTCAATCCCTCTTCCCTTTTCCCTTGTCCGTTTTTCCCTGTTCCATCTCTCCACATGAGCCCAAATCTGTCTGTGGAGAATGGGCGGCAATGCCTGTCACTGCTACCATTATGATTTGAAAAGTGCTGTGTTGTATTGTGGGCATTAGTCATCTCTCACCAATCGTTGACTGGCCTGGAGACTAAAGATGGTCTCTCTGTCTTTGTCTCCAGTGTGTTTACATTGGCTTTGTTTGGATAGATAAGAGGAAAGTGCAAGGGCCATGGGGGACAGAGTGCAGGAGTGGCTCATAATGTCTGCCCTCAGGGCACAGAAAATGTCAGCTGTGAACAAATATACACCGTTCTGGCCAGAGAGCCAGTTCTGCCAGTTTCTTTGTTAGAACTGCATTATAGTGACTTACAGTGACTTGGCGCTTTTGTTGTGCTTTTCAGCTGCATCAGGTATGTTGATTCACGTGTTATTTATTTATTTATTTATTTATTTAGTGAGCAATCAGGGCAGTATGGTAGATTTTCCCATCAGCCACTGGAGTGGAGGCACAAAGAAAAATGCTGGTTTTTAGTCAAGTAAATGAATGTTAGTTAAAGATGAAGCTGCTGCTGAGGTGGTGTGTGTTCAAGAGATGACACAGTGCATAGGATGGACATCAAGGCGGTGGGTGAATCAGCGGTCCTACATGTGGCCTGTTGGAGGAAGACGCCTGTGAGGACAGGTGGAGCAGGACTCAAGTGAGAACAGGTGTTCATGTAGGCCACACACCCTAGCTGGTGCCCACTGAGCAGCCTGGCAGTGTGTTGTCAGAGATCGGCATGCAAGGGAACTCGGGCAAATGTTTGTGAGCATGCTTATGCTCCTGCGGGGCGGGGGGTCTGTCACCCGTCCTGCTGCTGCAGTAGTGCACTCGGGGAGTAAATAAGGGAGCATACTGGACACCCTGGTTCAACTGCAGTGAAAATGAGGAAGACTGAGCTGTGCTGTTGGTAACATAGCTAGATAAGAACAAGGAGGATTTTTTTCTGTCTCTTCAGTCTTCCCTTGCCCTTGCTTTACCTCGTCCTCTGTTCTCCTTGATGCTCTATGGAACACCTCAGTCCTTGGAACCTCAGTGTGGGTGTCGGAGCTGTTCTGCTGTCTGTGGGCGAGGTGACGGGAGCTGGCGGAGGAAAACAAAGAGCACCGAGGGAGGGAGAAAGAGACAGACTGACAAGTGCCTTTTGTTGCTTTTGGAGAAGTTTGTCTGGGAGGCCAGCGTGACAGCTGCAGCCCAACTGCCCAAGCACACAGACGAGCGAGCGAGCGAGGGAGGGGTAGGGAGAGAAGGAATAAGGAGGTTTGTTTGACATGCAGGCCACGGGCTACCCCCACCCACGCTGCCCCCCTGCACTAGAATAACAGCGAGACCGAAAGCGGCCAGAGGCCCTGGAACAAACACCGATAGTCAGTGAGCCGGAGAAAAGGGGCGCAGAATGGAAAAGAAAGACAGAAAGAAAGGAGAGAGAAGAGGAGGACCCTGGATCGTGGTACCTGCAGTATGCCATTGGTGCAAAGGATCCGCGAATTGAGGAGTTGTCCGCTGCCTGGCCAGATTGCATCTTGGAGTACTGCGTTGTTTCTTGACGAGTCTTGCAACACACCCTTTCAGACACACTCTGACACTCCTCCTCGGCAGATTGGATTTTAGGACAGCGGCCTGGAACACCGAATGATGAACCTCTGGGACTCTGGCGTCTTTTTGTGACCCTGCGCATGTTGGTTTACACCATCCCAAAGTGGAAAGCCACGGTGGCAAGCTAACAAAGGCAGGAGAGGGAGAGAGAGTGGGAGAGCGAGCGAGCGAGGAAGGCTTGGCTGTGACTCGTGCAGTGGCCGGTTTATTTTGGAAAAAGCCAGTCCCTCTTTGATAAGAGCTTTTGGTTTTTTCCCCCGACTGGCAGTGGCTCTCTCTCTCTCTATCCTCTACACAGAGGTCTGGTATCCTCTGAGGGGCACGTTTCAGGGTGGAAGAACCTGGTCGGAGCTACAAAGCAGCAACAGAGGCAGTGCCCCTGCGGCCGCAGTGTCTCACTGTCCTTGGAACAAGCGTGAAGAACACCGAGCAGCGCCACCCTTCCCAGCAACACACGTGTGTTTCTCCATGTTGGAGCTGTACAGTGACTCATGTTAGCACAGAATTAGTCGAAACACTCTTTAATTTATTCTGCCTGTTTATGTCCAAAGACGATTTGTGATGCGTTCAGTTTGAGATTATCTTATCCATTGACGTTATCCGTGTTTTTTCCCTCCTTTTTTGGAAATGAGCAAAATCCCTAGGTTCTTTGCACACTCCTGCTCGGTTGTCCCGCCCTCACTAACTCCGCCCCCCCATCCGGTGCCCCCCACTCTTGTTTTTTAGCAGAGGAAACTGGTGGAATTGGAGCACTTCCTGTATTTTAATGCTGGAGCAGGAAACTGAACAAACGGAGCTGGATTCAAACAAAAACAGAGAACGAGTGAGAGAGTGAGAGAGAGTGCAAAACAGAGCGGGCGAGTTACTGAGCTGGGGGGGGGCTGGCAGTCGAGTGAGTGAGGGAGGAAAGGAGGCAGACTTTTTTAGCAGCTGCAAACCATTTGAGCTCTGTTAGCAGTGTGAGAAAAGAGCCGGAGAGGGAGACCAGCGGCCGTGGCAGGAAAAGAAAGACACGCAAATTGCGAGACGGGGACAGCGAGTCGAGTTGAGCTCTTCGATTCTGCTCCCACGTGTGCCTCCGTGACCGTCTGTGAATGCTGCGGCCTGCAAGTTTGAGACCGTGACAAGAATCTGTCTCCCTCCCCGGGCACAGTCTTGTGCCTTGATCTCCCATGGCTCCTCTGCACACCATTTCAGAAACCCAGACAGGGACTCTACCGTTGGAGTCGTCCTACTCAACCGTTGGGTGACCAGGAGAGGAGGCAGCGTGCAGCCAGGGCCCTCCCCACATGGAAGTAGATCTGGATTTCTTTGTCTCCCGCTTTTCTAAAACTGTGCGATTGCCTCAACACGGACGATTTAGTGGGGCGGGACAGGGGTTTGGGTTTTAAAGGAGGACCCTGTTTAAAGGTTACAAGCTGATGATAATGTTGTGGTGGATGGTGGCGGCCAAGAGGCACTGTGGAGGTGTGCAGTGACTGACTGCCAGACAAATCCACGCATTCTGCGATGGGAATGAAAGAGAGGAAGAAAGCGAAAAAGAAAAAGAGCAACATGCAAGGACGCTGCACAGCTTGGAGACGGTAACCCCTTTCATGTCGGCTTTTTCCCCCTTTGTTTTCCTTCTTGACTCTCGCTTATTTTTTGCTTAAAACCGGGACATAAACGTGATCACGTCATCGGCACTTACTCAAACCACTGCTTCGTTGTGCGTGGATATGTTTTGTTTTAAAACGTCTGCGAAAAGTGCCCTTCTAGTCCAACGGGGAGAAAGAGCCGGCGAGATCTGAACAAGGAAAAAAACGCACTAAAGGCAAAACTCTGCAAACCCCTCAACTGTAACTTTCCCCTCCTGTTTTTTAATATATAACCAAGTCTGTTGATCTCACCTTAAAAGGAGCCTTGCGTTTCTTTGGCTGCTGCTGCCCACGAAAGCTGTTTGGAGCCACTCAGCCATTTTTTTTCCCCCAGCTTTTTCCTGTTGTGGGAGCGTGAATAAGGGAGGGGAAGGGAAGCTGGGAGCTGGGGTGCAATGGAGGGAGGTGGGCTCTCTCATGGGGGGTGGGGGGGTGCCCAGGAGGGCTGCCCCCATGCCTTCTCTCCCTGTCCTGAACTCTGGATGCCTTGGAGACAGACCCTCATGTGCCTCTCATGTTCCTGATAACACCTTAATCAAACAATGCTGATCATCAGGGACTGATAGTGACTGCCTTACTGCTGCACCCAATGGACTCCGCAAAGGAGGACTTCAGATGACCCACTAAGAGACTAATGTGAACCCCTTTGGACTTTAAACTTCCTCTGTACTTGTTTTTTTTCCTGTGTACTTTATGTAAAGTTATTTTTTAATTTCCTGGGAAGCGTGCCACACATCAGTTGTGCGTGGGCTCCGGTTGGCATTCAGACCACTGAAGGATTTGACATTTTGAGTTTTTTGCACTGCAGCTTAACCACTGAAGGATTTTAGTCTCTTTGCTGCTTGTACTGTCATTCTTACTGTCGGGACTGACTGTCCCGGTGACCACCAAAGGACTCTCTTGCGGATGCTTGCTGTCTCCCTGGGTGCTGCAACGAACTAAGATGGGGAAGCCCTTGAGTCGACCAGACTGCTTGAGACAGAGCCCCCGATGTCTGGGGAAGGGAGAGGATGAGGAAACCTACATTGAGGATTGCTATGTTCCGCAGCGTTCGATCTATGACACCATGCGCATTAACGAGCAGATTGACCAGGGGTCCAAGCTGGGACAGCCGTCTCGCAGCACACTGGGCTCGGGCGTTGGGGAGGGAAGCACCCTCTCCAGCAATGGCACTCTGGGAGCAGACGTTGGGGCCGGGGTGTTTGTGGCAAGGCCAGCTGACACCGGGGCGAGGAAGCTGGACGAGCGGGTGATCTTCGATGCTCTGAAGTTGACGAGTGATCCCCAGAAGTCACCAGCAGGTGGACCGGGTCCCGTGTCTACTGGCATCTCGTCGTCCTGCATTGCCCCTGGCGGTGCTGTGGCAGTGACGAAGAGGCGCCACCAAGGCGGTGATAAGAAGGACAACCCCAACCGCCGCTCATGGAAGGCCTTCATGCCCCCCAGCTACCCTGAGTTTGCTGAACGCCTGGAGTTGTCTCCTGGGGACTCTGAGAAGCGACTTTCAGGAGCTGGGATCCCTCTTTCTCCAGCCCAGCCTCCATCCTCACTCGTGGCCCCACCTCCCCCAACCTCCACACCCCCTGCACCTCCATCCTATCCCACCTCAGCTGGGTCGTCAGTAGGACATCAAACCCCACCTGTGTCATCCTCTCCTTCCTTAATCCCTCAGGTCATCCCTCTTCCTCCTGTACAATTGCACCCCTCCAGGCAACCACCACACACTCCACCACACCCTCTAATCCACAAACAACCCAGACAGGCTTCTGCAGTACCCCTCTCCTCCAAACTATCTTCCCAACATCCAATTCAGCAAGGGTCCATGGGATCTCCTCAGCCTGGCCAGAATGTCCTACGGAAGAAGCTGGGAGGTCGAGATGAAAGGAAGGAGGTGGTGGCAGCTGCTGCTCTGGTTTGTGTGTCCAACGCATCGGTGAAACGACCTAGAAACCTGCCAGTTGCATCGGCTCAGTCTGTGGATGTCGCACTGGAGCGGGACTCGCCTGTTCTGGAGCAGGACCAGGAGACTGCCCTGCTCTTACCCTTGGTGTCACCCAAGCCTATCTTCTGTCCCCCCACCAAAGCTCGTACCTGGCCCCGCAGCATGAAAGGGGGCCGGAGGTCACTGAGCCAGGAGCCTGTTCTACCCAACCTGCCCCCGTTGCCCCCACTGCCGCCACTGCTGGGGGAGGACAGTGATCTGGATGAAGAGTCATTGTACCTGTTGGATCCACCTTCACCCTTCCTGCAGGATGGGAACGGATTAGTGTTCAGCGGACTGCCACTTTCCCCATGCATGAGTACAGAGGGTGCTGACGAAGGGCTTCTGGGTGACAGCAGGGAGCTCCGTGAGCGCACGGCCTCGGAACTCCGATTTGAAGAAGACGAGCAGAGGATTTTGCAGGAGCTGCAGGAGGAGGAAGAGGCTGACGAGGAGGAGAGGTACCGACAGGAGGAGCAAAAGTGGGAAGCTGTGTTGAAGCTGGACAGTCGGGAGACAAGGGAAGATGGAACTTGGAAGAGCTCCGAGGAAGCGGGGTCCATCCCTGAAGGTTGGGAGTCCCAGCCGAGCAGCTCTTCAGGATGCTGGCCTCTGCTCACACCTCCAACTGGGTTCGGAGGCCCCGAGGCCTACAGCAGCTCCCCCTGCCCGAGCTCAGAGCCCGGTTCTGATGACCTCTTCCTGGAGCTGGAGCGGCAGTGCCAGGAGGAGGAGGGAGAAAGGGTGCCAGTAGACACCGAGACCCAGAGCCGCCTGCCCGAAATCCCTCAGCTGGACCTCTCTCTGCCCGACTTGGAGGAGGAGGAAGAGGAGGAAGAAGAAAAGATTGACGTGGTTCCAGAGTCAGCGGTGCCCTTCAGTTGTGCAAAAAAATCCCCCTGTGTGGGAGTCTTGGACTTGGGTCCAGTTCCGTCATGTTCAGAACTGTATGACCCACACCAAACCCAGGTCTCTCTTGATCATGGTGATCAGGTCCAGAACCCTGCTGACCCAGAACCTCTGTCTGAGCTCACAGAGAACATGTCCAGGGAGGAAGAGGATGAGGATCGGAGTTCCCCGACAGCAAAGACGGATTTTCGCGAGTCAGACACCAGTGGAATTCACACTATGAATGTGGATTTCACCGGACCGTCTGACACAGCATCTGATGGGGAGAGGCCAGGAACAGACTCGGTTCTTGGAAGTGTGTCTCGATCCGATGGAGATGATAGTGATGATGACTTTAAAGAGGACAAGGAAGAGCAGGAACACCTGCTAGAAGTCTGGCAAGATGCCCCACATCTTCCTTCTGCCTCCTGTCCGGCGAATCCTGATATTACCGAGCTGCAGCACCAGAGGACTGTTCACCTTTGTGAAGAGTCCCCTAGTGACAAGGAATGGGCCAGGGAAGAGCCTTCCTCCACAGCAGACGGTCAAGGTATGGAGCTAGCAGGGTGTGTGGAGTCAGGGGAACCACAAACTGGCACTCTGACCTCCACCGTACCGTCCGAGTTGAACATGATGACTTCTGATCCCTCCCAGGAGAACCCCCAGAAGGTGGGGTCACCAGAGAGCTCCCCTGCCCCAGCAGGGGTCCCAGTTCCACAGCATCCAGAGCTGATCATTACTAGCAGCCCAAAGGCAGGCTGTCTGCCTCCAAGGATAGAATCTCCTCCCTCACTGCTGTACCCCAAGCCCGAAGAAAGTGGGGTCCAACTGGGTGGCTCAGACATGGATGCCACTGTGACCACAGACAGTTTTGTGTACCTGGCCGTGTCAGCACCACCCTCTCAGTCTCAGAACAGGTCTCCCTCTCCTTTGGGCGAGTCAGCACCTCCTAGTCCACAGCCTAAGCCTGGCGCTGATCCCGAGGAAGGCGCCTTCCTCTCCACTGACAGCTTTGTGTACCTGGCAGCTCCAGAGCGCCTCCTGATGGATGTAGACAACAGCTCCCCCTGCTGGGGACCACGGGACTCGGACTCGTATTCCGATGGCGGACAATCAGGGGTGCACTTTGTTCTGGGCTCCATGACTGGGGACAGCGACTGGGACACAGACGGCTCGTTGTCTGAGGGGGACAGACTCAGTGAGGACCCCTGGGAGCAGCTTGATATGGGGCTCCTGCATGGACTGTTCAGTGAGACCCGGGCAGATGGAGTGGGGACGGGCACAGTAGAGGAGGTCTGCCCCTCGAGTTGCCCTGGCAACTATGCCCCAGCTGAGGTACAGTCCTCTGCTTCAAGAATGTCGGGTACCCCCGCAGTCTCGCCCATGTGCCTGCCTTGGGTGTTGGGCACTCGGGGTGGTCAGTGGGGTCGCGGCATGTGTATTTCCGCACAGTGGTATGGAGGGTTGCAGTACGGGTTGCTTGCTCCTGCAAGCCCCCCTAATCTCAGCGCGGCATCCGATTACTGCGCTCAAGAACTTTATCCCATTTCCAACTACTGCATGGCTGCTGGAATTGCTGCACCGCCTCTGTGTCGTATGGAGAGGGCAGCAACGCCGAAGTGTTAGATCAGCTTTCTGTGTCTATTTCTGACAGAATTAATTAGTTCGGCCTAAATTAGCCCCGTGGCTTGTTGGGGGGGGTGTGCTGGGGGCAGTAACTAATCACTTAGCAAATCGTCAAAATGCCGAATTCCTGCTGCGATGGTGCGTGCAAGCACACTGGTGTCTGAGTGGGTCATTTCAGTGGTGCGTGTATGGCTCTTGAACAGAACATAAACAAACAGTGAGTATAACAGGCCTTCCTGCACTCAGTGCTATGGTGGAATGAAAGTCCTTCATTACTCTAGTATCTCAACGACTTCTATTATCTCATGTTTAGTTTATTGTATGTTTGGGTGGCTCTTACAGACTTTGTGAACCACTTGTCATCAGGGGCTTTTATCTGACACTTTTCTCGAAAACAACTTGTAGTATTTAGCTGCTTGCATTGTTTTACCCATTTTTACTGTTTCAGTTTAGGGTATTTACCTTGGTCAAGCTCCTTTGAAATCAGTGTCTCTAACCACCTGCTGCCCCCACTTGAATTTTGTTACCTCTGTGGGGCAGCATCGTTGTCTGTCTGAACTTGTCTGACCACGGCACCTTTCAGAGGAGACAAGTACAAGGTGCTGATATACTGGCAGCAGCTCTCGCTTCCCCACAGCCCCTTCCTCTGTAGTATGGTGATGCCGCTGAGATAAGGTGGTAAGAAATAAACTGGTGCAGCTTTTTTGGGCCGGGTGGGGTGCACAGACGCCGGTTTGTGTTGTCATTAACACCTAATCACATATTTTAAAATAGTTAAGAATATAAATAGCCGATAACAGCCATGCCAGTCCCAGCGTGCCTCTGTGAAGAGCCCATGGTGAGCAGGGGTCAAGCATCTCCTTTGCTGTGCTCCTCAGGAAGTACAGCCGCGTGTCATTCATGCTGCACCTGGGGCGTTCGGAGCGGCGGGCTATGCTTAGGGTGGGTAGTACAACGTTCCTTAGCTGTAAACTGTCTTTGCACTGAGACAGTAGTAATGGGTGAGTTGGCGCTTCTCAGTTTGTGTCTTTTCCCCATATACACAGCTGGGCGTTTGTTTTCCCTTCTTGTCACTGCCGCAGTGTCTGGTCCCCTCCTCTTTGGGACACGACCCAACAGCTTTTCAGGGACAACTACAGCTCCTTAACCACCATGGCACCCCCTTGAAGAGAAGGGGGGCATGTGCAGGAAGGGCTGACGATTGTCATGATAATGAAGGCGATTGAGGACAACAGGCAGCAGGAAGCACCTGCAGAATGAGGAAGGTGGAACGGAAGGAACCAGTGGTGGTGGGGGGGGGGGTGTATTGAAGTACCTAGGCAATCTGTCAATGCTGGACGATGAGGGGTCTGCAGGGGGTGCTGTCTGGGCAAGCACAGCTGCAGGTGAATGTAGTATTTGTATGTACCCACTGAGCAAAGACAGCGGAGCCCCGATCCTGGACCAAATTACACTGTCAGCAGGAACTCTCAGTTATATCCTTTTTAATGTGGGACTAAACTCAATTTACATCTGGGAGAGAGGAGGGAGAACAAAGCGGTGAGAAAAGGACAGAGAGGTATGAGGACCGAGGATGGAGGACGGGGGCGTGCAACGGGGGTGGAACGGGCACAAGCCAATGGTGGGCCGTACGGAAGCAGACCTAATTCTCATAGGATGCGAGCAGAGCTGCTGGCCGTGTTCCCATTGATTTGAAAGGAATAATCTTCCTTTATTTAGGCTGTCTGAAGACAGCCGACGACTTGTTCCAACACTTTCTGTCCTCCCTACTCACCGGGGGCGCTGCCTTTCCCACCAAAACACGCATCATCTGGGATACACGTTTATTACATGACACCATCTGCATTTTTATATGCAGGTGGCGTGGGTGTGTACTAGTTGCACATTACATGTTAGTGTGTAGGCAGGGACAGCAGGCAGCACAGCAGTTATCACCGGTCCCCTTGGTATCGAAGGACCTGGGTTTGAATCCCACCTCCGGCTGTAAGTGCCTTTGATCCAGGTTTCTGCTTTGAATCAATCGAGTAAAAAATATTCTACTGTGTAAATGGATGAGTAGTTGAAAGGAGGAAATTAATAGATGGATGAATAAATGAATTTATGATAGTCATTCAGGGTCACATCCACAGATTTACAGAATAGTGCTACGTTAACTGGGTTAGTTATTGGTTACTGGGATCCTGATTGTGCTTGCAATGCCTTGCAGAGAACTTCCAGGTGCTGTTGTTTCACCCCATGCTCTGTTAATCATTTACTCTCACACAAGCACACACATACATGTACAGGCACAGTGGGAGGCAAATGATGGGAATAGTGCTGGGTGTGTTGGGTGGAGGTGATGGACCGAGGGAGCAACAGTAGAACTCAGCGGGTTATGTAACATGGTGTTGCTATTACTTGTGTGTGTGTGTGTGTGTGTGTGTGTGTTTCACTGAGTTGTAGCAGAGCAACACAGAACTGTGTGGGCTTTGAGGCTCAACCAGTGAGGAGGAGTAATCGCAGCACTGGGAAGGGGTGTCGAGAATAGGCAGTGTGTGTGTGTTGTGCGCGATTCTGTCTAGATAAGTGCACATTGCTGCAAGGCAGTGTTTGCGCCCTGTCGGGTTCCCAGTGTGGTGCGAGAAGGGGGAGCAGAATGAAAGGCATTTCAACTATGTTCCACAGTGCTGGTGGATCTCTGTAGACGAACGCCTCATTCGGCCTAGGGGAAGTGGGGGTCAGAGTTTGAAAAAGAGCAGACAAATACAGTGTTAAAGTGGATAGCGGAAAACAGTGAGAGGAGGTGCTGTGGGTGCACACACAGCAGGGCACTCCAGGTCATTGCTCATGGGCCTTCCTGTTTGACCACACTGATCCCTGTCCTCATTTGCACGCGCACACATTAAGGACAGAGCACTTTCACACTGTCCCACTTTCATCTGACTTGGAGTCCAATTTCATGTAGCAAGCTCTGTCCTGCAATGTCACCCTCTTTCCCCGAACTCTAAACCCTCGAGCTCCTGTCGTGACACCAGAAGATCCTTGGGTTTTAACCTATTCATCATCGCTGTCTCCTGGCAGAGACCCATATCTGTTTAAATGCTTTTAACATCTATCTCTTACCTCCTGCTGTAGTAGAGGGTCCAATAGCAGGGCACCAGGTCAGATTCAGGCCCAAAGTATTGTGGCTGTTCAGAATGGTACCTGGCTCTTTGTTCATTTCTTCAACTGGATGTGAGTAATGAACTGTAGATCCGTCCTCGGCCCCCTGTTGTGCTTCGTATCTCCTCCAGTCTCATCTCTCCCCCACCTTCCCACTGCTGGATTGTCCATCTTCCTTACAACCTTCACCGTCTCACAACTACATAGGTATCGGGGTTGCATGATGTTCAGGGGTCACCCTGGCAGTAACACTCTCTCTCCCTATCTCCCTATCTTTCTCTCTTTGGGGAACCCCAGGCGGTGGAGCGGGAGCAGGTGGAAGCCATCCAGCCCCGGCTGCAGCAGGTGAATGCTGTGGGTCAGGGACTGATCCAGAGTGCAGCGAAGGACACGGACACACGAGCCCTGGAACATGACCTGGACACAACAAACCTCCGGTGGAACTCGCTCAACAAGCGTGTATGTCCCTCTCCCTGGCTATCTGAATGCAAGCTCTGTGTGTGTGCGCTCCCTCCGCTCACAGTCTCTGACAGTTCATCTCTCTCTGGGTGTGTGGTTGCAGTTAGCGGAGCGCATTGCACAGCTGCAGGAGGCCCTGCTGCATTGTGGGAAATTCCAGGATGCGCTGGAGCCCTTGCTTAGCTGGCTGAGTGACACAGAAGACCTGATAACCAATCAGAAGCCACCGTCTGCTGAGTACCGGGTGGTCAAGGCTCAGATACAGGAGCAGAAGGTGAGGAGACAGTGATACAAGAATATCTACAGCTGGACACAGTTTTGGGGAGACATTCAGTACATTAATCTTAACATTGGTGATGCTGGATGTTGCATTTTATTTACATTTATTTATCTGACGCAAAGTTTTTACAATATGCTGTTTATAAAGCAGGGTAGTTTTTACATATATTTTTATGTAATTTCAAGTGCTAATTGCTTTAGCAAAGGGTACTACAGCAAGAGGGGTTTTTGATATAACCAATAGCTGATGTATCTCCAAATGTAGTGTGTCTTAGAATTGATGGGATTTTGCAACTAAGGAAAATAGTGTTAATAATGCAGGGAGACATTGTTTAACTCTTATTCAGACATTCACCAGCAGTTCTTACCTGCACTTAAACTGTCAGTGTTTTGGTGTCACTAACGCTCAGTGGAGGTGTCTGTGGGTCACCTGTCTCTCTACCCTAACTTCTCACCCGTGTGACCACCCCCAACCCCCACCATCGTCCAGCTGCTGCAGCGGCTACTGGATGATCGACGTGGCACCGTGGAGATGATCCGAGCGGAAGGGCAACGCATCGCTGCCACTGCAGAGCCGCAAGATCAGGACAAGATCCAGCGGCAGCTGGAGAGTCTGGGAGACAGGTGGAGCGAACTGTTGGACAAGGCCAGCGCCAGGTACACACACACACACACACACACACACACACACACACACACACACACGCTTGCTATGCCCCTGTGTAACCTCCCGCCCCCCTTTTTCTTTTGCAGGCAGAGGCAGCTGGAAGAGCTGCAGGTTCTGGCGCTCCAGTTCCACGAAGCCGTTGAGCCACTGGGTGAGTGGCTGAGCACCACCGAGCGCCGTCTCAGCACTGCTGAGCCCATGGGCACGCAGGCAGCAAAGATCACGCAACAGATTGCCCGCCACAAGGTACTGTCCCCTAGTGGTGAAATGTACGGTCTGAGGCGAAGAGTGCTCAGCCACTCGTTTGTGTGTCGGTCACGGGTTTAACTCCTGGTGATGGTTCTCAACAGTCCGAAGTGGATGAAAGGAAGGTCCGCATCACCACTGCAATGGAGATCAGACCACATATATGACCCCACCCCCCTCGTTCATAACTTTACTCTCATTGTGCCTACATCATGTTTCTTTCATTCACTGTTGTCATGGAAACGTCCACCATGATAAATTCATTACTTTATGTAACTGTCCGTGATAAATCAGTTATTTGTTTTATGAGTTTGGTCTTTTCCAGGATTTTCTGTAGAGTGTCTTTTGTTCTCATCTTCATTGGATATTATGTTTTGATTTGTTATGGTTTGATTTCCCATCTGCATGCTTCATGTTTTATTTTGTTTTCTGCCTTTCCTCCCACCTCCTGTCCCCCAATCTTGTTCCTTGTTACCGGGGCAATGCCCCAGGCCCTCCACGAGGAGGTCGTCTCTCAGTGCACCGAGGTGCAGCGGCTGGAGGCCATCAGTCAGTCGCTGTGGCCCCTGAGCTGTGCAGCAGACCGCGACTGGATGGGCGAGCGCGTGGGGGCTCTGCGAGGTGGGCATGCTGAGCTGAGTGAGCGCTGCTCCCGGCGCGCTGTCATGCTGGAGCAGGCGCTGGCCAACGCGCAGCTCTTTGGAGAGGAGGAGGTCGAGGTCCTCAACTGGCTGGCCGAGGTGGCTCAGAGGCTGACCGAGGTGTCGGTGCAGAGCTACAAGCCCGAGCAGCTGTCTGAGCAGCACAAGCACACCTTGGTACGGGGTGGGGACGCGTTCTGTTTATATGCAGTGTGTGTTGGGTGGGTGTGGGGTTCAGTGACAGGGACCAGATACAGGTGTGGGCAGCAGCAAGAATTATGGGTAAAGGGAGGGGGCACTGAGTGTGTGACACTGGAGTCTAAAAGCAGCAGTGCTCATTTCAACCCCACTGTGTGAAGCAGTGCTATCAGATTTACAGCCAACTCATGTTCTAACAGCCCATCTCTCACGAACCCATAGTCGCTGAATGAGGAGATCCTGAGCAGAAAGAAGACAGTGGACCAGGCCATTAAGAATGGGCAGGCCCTGCTCAAGCAGACTACAGGTAGTGTCTCTCCTCTCATGACAGTTCTGCACTTGGACTCATGTTACACAGTTGGCTCTGGAACTCTGAAGTCACTTTTACCCCTAAGACATGATCAGTATAAAGCTAATATTATAGATGTCCCTTGATGTATTCGTCAAATTATTAACTTTGAACAACATTAAAATTAAAAGAGATTTAAAATTACTCTGAATAAAACGACATGGCTTCCACACACTTTTTCACTGTCCAATAGACATGGTTCTTATCGTGATCAGACACTCAAACACCAGATGCGAGCTGCAAGCACTGCAGAAACCATCTGAATTAAACTGCTCTCAGTTTGTTCTTTATGGGTGCTTTTTACTGCTGTCTTCTAGCTTGGAGGGTAAAAAAGGATCACATCCGCTTCAGTACAGAGGAATTTTAGGAATTAGATATGTTTTTTTAAAAAAAAAAAAAAAAAAAAAAAAAAAAATTAAATTAAATTGGGAAAATGTTTCTTGCAAAGTATAAGGTTATTCTATGGAAATGTGTGTGTGTGTGTGTGTGTGTGTACACTAAAATGATCTTTCATACACTGTGATACTGGTTTACAGATCCTGTGCTGTATGTAAACTGCTGCGGTGACTCACCTGTGGTATCCTGGTTCACCTGTGCTTAGGTGAGGAGGTCCTGCTGATACAGGAGAAGCTGGATGGGATTAAGAGTCGCTATGCGGAGATCACCGCGAGCAGCAGCAAGGCCCTCCGCACCCTGGAGCAGGCCCTACAGCTGGCCACACGGTTCGCCAGCGCCCACGATGACCTCAACCAATGGCTGGATAGCATGGAGGCAGAGCTTAGCAACACTGAGTCTGACACGACACCGGCCTATCAGGAGAGACAGAAGGTGTGTACGTGTATCACCCTCTGTGCGTGTGTGGGTGCCTGTGTGTCAGGACCTCATAAAGCTGCATGTGTGTCTTTCAGGAGCTCAAGTGTGTTTCAGCAGAGAAGCGTTTAGTTCTGGACACAGTGAATGAGGTGGGCAGCGCTCTGCTTGATCTGGTGCCCTGGCGTGCCCGTGAGGGACTTGACCGCCTTGTGGCTGATGCCAACCAGAGGTACCGACAAGCCGATGAAACCATCATGCAGCGTGTGCAGCTGGTGCAGGCTGCCATCAAGAGGTCACAGCAGGTACTGTAACTTAGATTTAACACCTGTTGATGTAAAATGTGTGTGATAAATATCAACAGAGCACTAACTGCTCGGTCATCCTCAGTATGAGGAGGCAGTAGACGCGGAGCTGGCCTGGGTGAGTGAGACAGAGCGCAAGCTGAGCTCTTTGGGGCCACTGAGTCTGGAACCAGATGTTACCGTAGCCCAAATGCAAGTCCAGCGCGCCTTCAACATTGACATCATACGGCACCGGGACGCTGTGGATCAGCTGCTGAACTCGCGGTCCGAAATCCTTGAAAGCTGCACCGAGCAGCAGCGAGAGGCCCTGAAGGTAAGCCAGGGCAGTGTCGGGTGTTGGAGTGACAGTGATAATAAAACAGATTAGTTCCATGACCTCATGCCCTGTCCTGCCCAGGTAAAGACGGACCTTCTGAGCACACGGTACGAGGCAGTTAGCCATGGAAACTCAGAGCGCTTCTCAGCGCTGGAGCAGGCCCAAGTGCTGGTGGCCCGCTTCTGGGAAACCCATGAAGAACTGGAGCCATGGCTAGGAGAGATGGAGGCCCTGATCACCCAGCTGCCCCCCCCTGCCATTGACACAGAGACCCTCCGACTGCAGCAGGACCAAATGAGGGTGAGTAATATCTAATGTGTTCTAATACAGGCAGTCATAAACTTATGAACAGTAACAAACTTTTTTGCCATGACCAGTTTTTTAAGCATTTAATATTTTTTACATAAATGGAGCTAGTATACATATTCAGAGCTTAACGAAATGCACTGACAAATAGCAGTTGCATATAGTAAGGGCTGCTTGTAAACCCCCTGCTCTAGCTCTGCGTTTTTCCAAAGACCCTTAGAAATCAAGGTAAACAAAAGTGTGTTTCACCAACAGATACGAAGATACAAATACACGCAGTTTTTTGAAATACAATCCAATATTGCTGTTTTTGCCAGTGCAAATTACACAAGCACATTTCACTTACGAGCTTTTCAAATAATGAACCAACTCTCTGATATCTTCCCTGCTAGCAATTCATTAACACTCATCACATATTGCTAATTTACATTTTATGTACATTTATGTTTGTATTTACTTAATTATCCTTAGCTTCTGAGGGAGTCCATTGCTGAACACAAGCCCCACATCGACAAGCTGCTGAAGATCAGCCCCCAGCTGGCCGAGCTGAGCGCCGAGCAGGGGACCATTGTGAGGCAGCGCTGTAGTGATGCTGAGCGCCGCTACCTGACCATCAAGGAGGAGGTCAAGGGTCGTGCTACTGCTCTGGACGAGGCTGTGTCACAGTCCACACAGGTGTGCTTTTGTTCATTCTCTCCTACAGGCCTGGCCTGCCCTTTACCACCGTAAGATACCCCTTGTCGACACAACCACCGTTGAGCTGATCCGGGCTGTTAGATTGCTCTACATCTACGTACCTTTCAGTGCAGCATCATTCTGGGTGCTACTGCTGTGTGATATTGCTGTCATATTGCTTGCCTGCATGTGGTTGATCTAACACTTTTATTTGTTTCTCCACTCCTGCTCTCTTAACTGTGTCCCGATCTGTCCTCTTTTTCTTCCATTCGCCCGCCTTCTCTTGTCCTCTCCTCAATCTTTCTGCCCCACGTTGGGCCCATGTTCCCTTCCTCCTCCACCGATGTGGCCCCCTTGTTACTCTGGCCCACTGCTCGCTCCTCCACCTTGCTTGTTCCATCCCTCCATCCTTCCATCCCTCCATGCACTCACTGCCTGTGGATATGCTGTGATCCTTCCCCTGCCATTGCATCCATCTCCATCTCCAATCATCGTGACTGCGCTCCCCCAGCTGGTAGAGGTAAGATCCTGTACACTCACCCACTGCTTTTTCATTTGCTTTGCTGCTGGGGATCTGACTCAGATTGTCTGAGACTGACTGACTAATTTATGAAACTGAAATATGTTCAACCAAATGGTGCGACCCAGAACATTTCTGTCCTTTGTCAAATTCTTTGCATTAATTAAAAGTCAACCCTAACCATAGTACTCAGTACAAAACTGCTTCCATTTCCAAAATACCATACAACAATACAACAAACACAGTGTATTCATACTCACTTTAAAAGACCATTAATTTGCATGCAAATTGCTGCTCTTTTATCTGCAAACTCGAAACACTTTAAAGAAGAAAAAGATGTTTGTATAATAATTTTGCATAATACCATTTTTTAAAAATTTTTTTCCTCCCAAATCTGTGTATTTGAGAATACAGCAATTTTGCCCAATTTTTTTTTTTTTTTATTAAATTTAAAGCATGGAATGAACTTCCTGTCTTTGGTTTCATCTTTCCTCTTTCCTGGATGGCATCCTATTTGTAGTCACTAAGTCTACCCCCCTCGCTGCCCCTGTTCCCTTTTATTTCCATAATGAAATGGACTTGTTTCTGACTTCTCAACTCATCTCTGTCAGTTCCATGACAAGATGGACCCTCTCCTGGAGACCCTGGAGGGGGTGGTGCAGCGCTTGAGACAGCCCCCACCCGTAGCGGCCGAGGTGGAGAAGATCCGTGAGCAGCTGGCTGAGCACCGCGCTTCGATGCTGGAGCTGGACAAGCTGCTGCCCTCCTTCAGTACCCTGTGCACCCGCGGCGAGGAGCTCATCACCCGTGCGCCACAAGAAGACCCAGCCGCTCAGGGTGAGAAACTGGATCCTGATATACCACTTTTCCATCTCTGCACAAACTACACCCATAAATGCAAACCACATTCCTCAGTACAGGCCACATCCAATAGTATAAACCACAGTGTATAAATGTGTAGACTATGCAAATTATTATAAATCATTCCTGTTAACATAAACCACACCCCCTCTCAATAAAAACCACACCCATTACCATTGCAGCAGCGCGCTCACGGCTGCTCAGATTGCGCTCCCTTTGGGACGAGATCCACCAGCGGGCTGAGGAGCGTGAAGGGAAGCTGCAGGATGTTCTGGACCTGGCTGGAAAATTCTGGGCAGACATGGCAGCCTTGCTGAGCACGCTTCGAGACTCACAGGAAATTGTAAAGGACTTGGAGGACCCAGGGGTAGATCCCTCACTTATCAAGCAGCAGACTGAGGCTGCAGAGGTAAGGAGGAGCAAGCTGATGACATGAAACGGCATTGCAACAGTGTCTCATGCAGGTCACTCTGTATTTCTCCATGCTTTGGTATCTCCTGTGGTTCCTCAGGCCATCAAGGGCGAGACGGATGGTCTCCGGGAGGAACTAGAGTTTGTGCGTACCCTGGGGGCTGACCTTATCTTCGCCTGTGGTGAAACAGAGAAGCCAGAGGTGAAAAAGACCATCGATGAGGTGAGGAGGGCTGATGGCCAAGGAACAGACCAACATTGGGATGTAAGGTTTTGATTACTGGATGTCTCATACTCCTTGTTGTCTGTCTCCATCCATAGATGAACGCTGCCTGGGATAGCCTGAACCGGACCTGGAGGGAAAGGATGGAACGGCTGGATGAGGCCATGACTGCCTCTGTGCAGTATCAAGACGCTCTGCAGGTTAGTCCATCTCCCAATATGCACTGCTCAGCAGCTGTGTATTTGATGACGACAACTGATGGCCTCGTTTGTCTCTCAGGGCATGTTTGACTACCTAGACAATGCCGTGATCAAGCTGTGCGACATGCCCACTGTGGGCACCGACCTGGGCACTGTCAAGCAGCAGATTGAGGAGCTCAAGGTGAGGAACTCCACTTTTCATGTTTGTTTCATATTGTTCCACAGTTCAGTGTCCCGCCTTCAAATGTGTGTGTTATCAGGGTGGAAAAGGATGTTTTTTTTTTTTTTTCTTCCTTGTGGTTTAATCTGATCAGGTAGATAAGCAATAGAATTTGTGGAACATGATGGAGTCAAAACAGGAGACACAGTGGAGGATAAAGGATATTGATCTAAATGGAGTCGAGTGAAAAACGAATCTCGTTCACAATTGCAGCAATTCAAGGTCGAGGTGTATCAGCAGCAGATCGACATGGAGAAGCTGTGCCACCAGGGGGAGCTGTTGTTAAAGAAAGTGACAGATCAAACAGACAGAGATATGATTCAGGAACCGCTCACAGAGCTGAGGCACCTTTGGGACAACTTGGGAGACAAGATCACGCACAGACAGGTACACTCGCCTGAGAGCTGCCATCCACTCATCACCAAACCAAAGTGGGAATAACTTGGTGTTGCTGGCTCCCCGACTTAGAAACACAGCTTTGACTGAAAGGCTGTTTTTTACTCCCAAGTCACGGTCAGTAAAAGGTTAATAATACAGACAGTCCTCAGTTTACTCACTGATTAGATATAGGTAGAATAAATAGAAATGTATGTTAATAAGTCTTTTAACTTTGAGCTGTATTCAAATTAAAACTAAAGTGAATAAATATATAATTTGTGTACACAAACTCATTTTCAATGCTGAGTGTTGACTAATTTATCCCATAAATAGGTGTAGTGTTGCTCATCTTGTTATTGGTCACCATCCCCAGTCATAGGCTATAAACATTGTGGAAATGAATTGAACTCAGGGGATCCCACATTTGTGTTTGACTGCTCTTTACTGCCATCTCCTGGTTCAGAGGGTAAAAACATCAAGTTAGCTGCAGACACATTTTAGAAAGAGAAATGATAGGCAAGTGGGGGAAAAAATAAACATGAGGGAAACTGGAAAACATTTGTATGTTCAAACATTTGTTACTCCGCTGTATACACTCAGATCCATCTTCAGCCAAGGTCCTCCAGTGTCTGAGCTTAGATTAAATTCTGTCATGCTTAACATATGCTTTTATGCAAAGTCATTTCCCGTGTTCATCTCTGTCTCCTCTCATCATCCCTGTCTCTTACAGCACAAACTGGAAGGGGCACTCTTAGCTTTGGGGCAGTTCCAGCATGCCCTCTCAGAGCTCCAGTCTTGGCTCAGTCACACCCACACCACATTGGAAACCCAGCGACCCGTCAGCTCCGACCCCAAAGCCATTGAGATCGAGCTGGCCAAACACAATGTAGGTTCTGGGACTCTCTTTGATACCATATTGTAAAATTTTAACTCCTATGGACTGTGATGACTGACATCTGTGGGAAAACTGTCTGTTCTGTCATCTTCTCATTTCTTCTATGGCCTGACTTGTGTCCTTTGACTCAGGTGCTGAAGAACGACGTACTGTCGCATCGCTCCACGGTGGACACTGTGAACAGCGCGGGCTCTGAGCTGCTGGAGTCTGGCCCTGGGGATGAGGCGAGCCACCTCCGAGAGCAGCTGGATGAGCTCAACCGCAGCTGGGAAAGTCTGCTGCTCAAGACCCAGGAGCGGCAGAAGATGCTAGAAGCTGCACTGCAGCAGGTACGGGGATGGGGCGGAGGCAAGGTCTGAGCAGAACAAATATGGACTAGGGTGGGGCAAGTTGGAAGACAATATATTGAAATTTGCATGTTCTGTAGGATATTTTAGTTATATTTAGTCTGTATTTTTATAGTTTGTTAAAAAGCAAAAACAGTGGAGAAAATGGGTAACGAGGGAAGACAAATTATGTTAATATAAAGATTGAGAATGTGGTGATTTTAAATGGTAGAGGGATTCAGGTGGAAAGGCCTTGTCCTTCTTGTCTCTGTCTGACTGCTGGCTCTCTTTGCAGGCGGAGGGTTTCCACGGCGAATTAGAGGAGTTCCTGCAGTGGATGAGGCGCACAGAGAGTCAGCTGTCGGCCGCCAAGCCCACGGGTGGCCTGCCAGAGACCGCCAGGGAGCAGCTGCAGCAGCACATGGTACGTACCTCTCGTCACGTATGAAAATGGGGTGGCGCATGAGGCATGGGTGGTCCTGGAAGGATGTGGGATTGGACCACAAAGACTATCAAGGTTGTAGCCGTGGTAACGCAAACCTACAACGCTCCAAGATCGGAACCAGTGCCTTTCCTACTGCTCTGTCTTTTTTGATTTATAGACGATTGCAGGTGTTCACAGAACGCACGTACCAGCAAATTCTCTTTCATTCTCTCTCCTCTCTATGTTTTCTTTGTTCAGGAGCTCCAAGCCCAACTGGACCATAGGGCAGACCAGTACCACCGGCTGGTGGACCAGGGCGAGTCTATGCTGCTGTCCCGCAGAGGAGATGAAAGTACAAGTCCTGGGACCACCCAGACCCAGCAGAACCTGGCCCTGCTGCAGAACAAGTGGGCCAGCCTCAACACCAAGATGGACGACCGACGGGTGAGAACAGCGCCACCACCCAATATTTTCTGTGCAGCAGAGATGGCCCATCTTCTGCAACTCCACCTCCCACTGACAATGCTAAAACATGCCAGTCAGTTAGATATATAACTCAGACATCTCTTAATTTCCTGTGCAAGTAAAAATCTTGGGATTGGGCTGTGAATATAATACATAAGCTCTAATTTTTTTAATGAATTTGTAACTCTATTAAAATTAAGACTGAAAAGGGTATGCACAGGTTTGCAGACAATTTTCATAAAATAGATAAGCAAATATTCAGTATTTGAGGTAGATAATACATTTCGGTGAAAAACATCTCTTTGAAAACGTGTAACCCGAGATCTAATTCTGCTGGGGACATTTCTGAATCTGTGGGACTTTAAGCCAACATACCACACCCACCCTGACCTTGACCCAAGCCAGTTATTACCAAAACTCTGTATTATTCCCAAAACCACTTTCCTCAATGGTCCAGCTCTGTCATCCACCCCCCCCCCCCCCCCCCCCCCCCCCCCCCCCCCCCCCCCCCCCCCCCCCCCCCCCCCCCCCCC
>UFQX01000384.1:471188-486856 GCA_900497675.1 Arapaima gigas | reverse complement strand
CACACTATGCCAAACCTACCCCCCCCCCCCGCCCACCTTCCCTGTGCTCCTGATTTTTCTGCCTCTTCCTTGGCTCCTCCCTTTTCCTTCCACCTCCTCTGCAATCCCACCTGGTCCTACCCTACCTCCTGCTACCGTTTCACAGCCCCCCCACACTCACTCTCGGGGTTATGCCAAGCCCTGGCTGGCTCACAGTAAAACTCCACCTGCAGCCAAGTGCCAGCCCTGCCCAGAGCCCAGCCTGAGCCAGGGCCCCGAGGTAACACACTGGTACACACTCACTGGTGTCTGTTTGCACGTTCGTACGCACCAGCACTGATACGGTTACCTGAGCATTCAGGCTGGTACAATAAATAAATGTTTGGATTGAAAGTGAATCGCAGTAACGCTCTCCAGTGGTTACTAACGCACTCTGCAGTTGTTTATGGAGATGAAGCGATGCCACAGACAGCACAAACTGAGAAGTTAATATTCATAAACACACGTAATTACAGGAGTAAAGACTCCGCAGCAGCCTGACCCGCATTCCCTCTTCTTTCCTGCAGGGAGCGGCGAACTCCAAACTGAAGAGGCCGACCTTTCACTCTAGCAGAGGCTCCCTGACCGGAGAGAACGGGGCCCAGGCCATACCCAGCGCAGCCAAGCCCACCCGTCCTGGTAAGTCCCAGTAGGCTGAATGCCAGGTACCTCCACCTGCAACCACGTCTCACTGCTGAAACACACCTCTCTCTCTCTGTGTTTCTGCCATCCCCACACACCCAGACACAAAACGCACGCCGTCCTCAGCAAGCGGACCCACGAGCCGCGCAGGCAGCCAGGCTGGAAGCCGAGCAAGTAGCCGACGAGGCAGCGATGCCTCCGACACTTCGGAGCTCCTGGAGACGCGCTCGGCCTGCTCTGACACGTCCGACACACCCCGGCGGCCTGGGGCAAAGCCCTCCAAGATTCCTACCATCTCCAAGAAGACACCTAGCCCCAAGACACCCACAGGCAAAAGATAAAGCAAAAAAAAAAAACACCTCCACACCAGCAGAGGGCGCCTTAAGGAGGTGAGGCATTCTCTTGCACACAAGTGCACAAACGCATAAGGTGCCCACTGGGACTTAACTGACATGACAGGACCCCTGAGGACAGCTCTTGTGTGCAGAACTGTGCCGAATTTTGCAGAAGTTTAAGCCACAGCCTCGACCTGGTGTGGAGTGATGGAAGCTGCCATACCCAGGTCTATCCCACGGCACTTTGGACTAACAGTAACTGACAGAATGCTGCCTTATTTGTGTTACTTACTTTTACCCTTACTTAACTTTTTCCACAAAAATGCCACACACACACACACACACACACACACACACACACACACACACACACACATATACTGATTGCACACAAGACCAGATTCTGAAAAGTGCTGAACTATGGAGATTTGGCTGAAACTGAAACACACACAAACACACACAAGGCACTCAAGGTCCCATTCTTGTGAAGGAGCCCAATCCTCTGCAGACCTTGCCTCCTTTGTGTGTGTGTGTGGTGTGTGTGTGTGTGTGTGTGTGTGTGTGTGGGTGGGGGGGGTGGTTATAGCACAACGCTACCCCCTGCTGCCTTCAAATGGGGAGCTGCACCATTTCCTTCTGATGGGTCCATGAAGATGAGGTCACTAATGAGCAAGAGCACGAATTGCGTCCCTTGCCGCCACTCCTGCACTCCGTCCCATATGAAAATGCTGCACTGCTGCTGACGATATGCTGCCCAACACACACACACACACACACACACACACACACACACACACACACACACACACACACACACACACACACACGAGTTGCCGAGTGAGCACTGACGTATTTAGAGCTGTGCACCTGACATGGCCAGACCAGCCTGCAGGGGGCGCATTTGTGCTTTAACTGTTTGTTACAGTGTGTTACAGAAATCAGAGGTAATTTTGTCACTTATGCAAAAATGTTAAATTGCGAATGTTTTTCTCCCCAGTTAGATTATAATCATGTTGTCTTTATTTTGTAGTTTAAGAAAATCTGTATTTTTCAGCTCAGTCTCATATCAGCTCCTGAGATGAATCAGTGTTAAGAGTCTGATTTTTGCTGTTTTAATCGGTGAAGAGCCTCACCTGTTGGTCGCTCTCATCTGAGACGTTACTGACTGACACGACACTCGCAGAGCAGATCTGAAAACTGCAAACATGGAGGAGCTCTGTGAGGGGGCGGGGCAAAGAGGAGCACCACCCCCTTCCCCTCCCTTGGCCCCCCCTCGCTCTCATTGTTACAGTTTCCCGGGGAGGCGCTCGGCTGCTGCGCTCTTCTGCCCGACTCCTGCAGAACTGTGAAATCAAGTGCAACGCTGAAGTGATTTTTATTTATTTATTGTTTTTCAGGAGGGGGGGCAGCGGGCCGAGTCGGGAGCTTCCACTTGCTGTGTGCCAGAGCAATAGCAGGGGGCGCTATAAGTGAACTGTGTAAAAGAAAATTAAGTTAAGACTATAAAACCTTTTCTTGTTCTCTTTTTGTATTAAAATATTGCTTGCAGTAAAAAACAACTTGTTGTACATCTTTTATTGGTCATACAGAACTTGATAGTCTTGTACAGGAGTGTGTGTGTGTGTGTGTGTGTGTGTGTGTGTGTGTGTGTTGACCACCAGAGTCTACAGCACACAGGAAATGGTGTTTTAAAGAACACACCCAAGGTATTTTCTGGGTCCCACGCTTGTGTGTGTGTGTTTGTGTGTGAAAGAGATGGTCTTCTCAACGTGTGTGTCCCATTTTTGCAGTTTGGGCACAACACACAGACTGTGGGCGCCACATGCAGCTGTGTGTCAGATTGTGTACAAATATTTGAGCTGCTTGTTTTCATGGGTGTGTTAAAGACCATGCAACTTACTTCCTGTAGGCCGTGTGTGTCTGTGTCTGTCTGTGTGTCTGTCTCTGCCGTGCCCCCTGTCACAGATGACAACACTTGCTCAAACACCCACCACAGTTCCCAGTACAAACTGGCCCAACACCTCCAGAGAGCAGCTGGACAGCCATTTGTGCTGTTTCTGGAAGTTTCCTCTGCTGTTTGGGGGGGGGGCATTCAGCATGCAGCAGAAAAACCCTGCAGAACATAAAAACTAATGATTTTTCTCAAACTCAAAATGTTTTTATATTTTCATAAACTGAGGTTCAGCTCTTTTGAGCTGGTTTGTTTGCTGAGAGCTCTTTGGCGGGTGTCTCTCGGGGGTCCTGCTGGAGACCTGCTGCTTGCCGGGTGGCTCTGGGGTCATGCTAGTAAGACACTCGGCTCACCTCTAAAGAGTGAGATGACCAGCAACGATCCCTGCAGACAAGCACACGCCTCCTGTCCAGCCGTGTCAGTGACACGTCCAGCTTGGCTGGGATGCCTCAATCGCTTTTTGTTTTTTTTATCTCACTGGATGATGTTACACTTGATGTTGGTTTTTAACTATTGTGGACGACGGCAACAATTTAACTCTTACGACAACTTACTGCATCTTCCCAGCAGTATTGGTGAGATAGGAGAATGAGTTCAAAGTTCACGCCGGGGGGGGGGGGCAGCTTGTTTGATGATGGCTGGAGGGAAAGGGAGAGGAGAACAGCGTTAAACCACCAGGCAGATGGAAGCCGAGAGGAGGAGGAGTAGGAGTAGTAACGTACCATAATAAACCATATCTACTGTTGTTGAGTAACTGTACCTTCACCTTTACTATCCCACACTGGAAACCCACAGAGGACCCACTGGAGGGAATCCTGCCGGTAGTTTGTCTCACACAGCGCCCTCCAGTGGTCAAGCTGATCTTCAATGTTCATTAACTTAAAAAATGTACTTGTTCACACAGCAGGGTAATTTTTACTGTATCGATTTAGGGCAAGTATCTTGATCCAAGGTACTACAGTAGGAGGTGAGATTCAATTCAGGGTCCGTAAGTTGCTACGCGAGAGCTGAAGGTTTCCCAGCTGTCCCTGTTCCACTAAGAACCAAGAAGGGTGGAAAACCTGATTGTGACTGTTTGTGCCACTCCAGTGTGACAAATGGCCCTGAGGTTGTGTCACATTTGGTCAGTGGGACCATGGAAAAAATAGCAGTGAAGAGTGGGATGTTAGAGTGGGCAGGGTTATCTTCTGTGGGGGCATGACTTCTGTGGGCACGCCCTCTATGGGCAGGGTTGTCCTCTATGGGCAGGGTTGTCCTCTGTGGGGGCACGACCTCTGTGGGCAGGGTCGTCCTCTATGGGGGCACGCCCTCAGTGGGCGGGGCTGTCCTCTGTGGGGGCACGCCCTCTGTGGGGGACACTGTGTTTCATGCCTGCCTTGCAGCCAAAGCCCTCAGTTAGCAGGAGTGCAGTGGGCAGCTCCAGCAGCCATCTCTCTGCTCCCTTCTCCACCCTCCATGGGCCACCGCGCAGAGCTCTTCCCCGCCACTCGCTGCAGTTGTTCGCCGAGGATCCATGAGCAGGACGAGAAGGACGAAAGTGTTCTCCTCTTCAGCTGCTGAGAAGTTCTGGAGATCATTCTGGCACTAGAGAACCTGAAAAACAAGAGGAGGATCGAGAAGGTCGCCGTGTGGAAGGTGAAAAGGCTGCGGGGGCCATTACTGCAACAGTCAGTGTTTGATCTTCTGCCTCGAGGCCAGGTTGAGTTTCATCTGGTTCCATCTTCTGTCCATCTCTCTGGTGTCGAAGCCATTTTGGGCTGTGATCTTGACCTCCCACCTGTGCTCTGGTTGCCTGAGGGGGGCCGATTGTGAGGAAGCAGCCAGGCAAACCTCTGTCTGACACTGAAATCCAGTTGTTTCCTCATCCTTGGCAGATATACGGACTCCTTCTGAGCCTTGAGCTGAAGTGGAGCTGCTTACCGCGGTAAAATTAATAGTGTGTGAAGGAAGGGTGGGGAGGAGATAAACAGCAGGGAGACTAAACACATCTCCCACTATCGCTCGCGCGCTCGCTCTTTCTCTCTTTCTCTCTCTCTCTCTCTCTCTCTCCCCCCCTCTCTCTCCCTGATTGCGACAAACAGCCCGTCAAACACACACACACACACACACACCACCGGAGACCTGGCACTTCTGCAGAGACTGTTGAGGAGCAGCTGGGTGAGTGAGGAGAGGAGAGCAGTGATGGCGAGTGAGGCCCCCCTTGGCACACACACCTCGGACTCCTGCAGCAGGTGGCACCAGTTCTTCCGGCCGCCGCTCCCCCTCCCCCTGCTGCTGCTGCTGCTGCTGCTGCTGGGCTCCCTGGGGGTCCCGGGTGACGGAGCCGTCCACTCAAGCTTCCTGCAGCGCCGCCTCAGTGTCAGGGAGCGCAAAGAGATGCAGCGTGAGATCCTGTCCATCCTGGGCCTGCCAGGGCGGCCGCGCCCCCACCCGCCGCTGCGGCCCCCGTCCTCGGCACCACTCTTCATGCTGGATCTGTACCACGCCATGTCCGGGGAGGCCGACGGGGAGGAGGTGCCAGGCCCCGCGTACGGCCCCGAGCGCTTTAGCTACGCGGCGCTACCCACGCTCAGCACTCACACGCCCCCCCTGGGCACAGTGGTGAGCGAGGCCGACACGGTCATGAGCTTCGTCAACGTGGGTGAGTGACACACGACTGTGACCATGGTGACTGGCGAGGGTGTGTTTAGTCCAGTTGTGCTTAATATGCTGAAAAGCTTCAACCGTGAGTGGCAGAAACGGAAGTGTTACCACGGTGAGCTGTGGTAATGGTCCAGTATGTTTCACGTCTGAGTTAAAGCAGCAGCTCCATACTGAGTCCGACTCTGCAGGCCTGGGACAGTAAAGGGTTCTTATTGTTTGTTGTTAATTAATATCATTTAACCAAACAGAGAAAATGTAACTGGGGAAAATGTGATCCAGTCACATGGGGACAGAGTGGGACAGAAGGGACCATAGAGCTGGTGGGGAAACTTCCCGGGAAAACGTGGTAAAACGGTTCGCTCACAGATACGGTGACAAATGTCTCATTTGGACAGGATTAAGACACAGAGCAAAACTGTCGTGTTGTAAAAACTTGCTGGGATTCAGTCTTAAAAATAGATCAGTAGCCAAAAGTTACACACTGAGGGATCCTTCTCTCTCCATCTCTCCATCTCTCCATCTCTCTCTCCTCCCCCTGTATCTTTCCCTCAACACCCAGCTTTGTCTCACTCTTGGTTCACTAGTCAGGTAATCGGGCATTTGGTCGATCGGCCAATAACTTAACCAATCAGGCGATCGGTTTCCAGCTGCCTGAGCTTCCCGAACGGCTGATAACCATCGTGTGCTTGAGACTCCTGACGTGGGGTGACCGGGTTCAAGTTGGTCAGTCCCTCCTCTTGGGCCTCCTGGACGCCTCACCTGAGACCCGGCTCTGGACGGCAGCAAATGAGCACAGCTCGTCTTCCTTAAAGAGAAGTGGCACAAGTTCAGCGTTAAAGTCGAAGGTCACGTGATGCTGAGAGTCGATTGTCAAAAGCGCACCTTGTCAGGCCGTGTAAACACTGTAAATGTCAGACTTTCACCACAGTAAATAGATGGCCAGCAGCCTGAAGGAGAGGCGAGGGGGTTTACTGTTAATGCTGGTGTTTGCTGGGGGTCACAGGGGCCACAGCAGCACAATCACCAGCTCTTTGATCACTAACAAAAAGTGTGGATATTAACAACTGTATTGATCCACATCCCTGGCTTATCTGCTGCAGAGTGATTTGCTTTGTGCTGTTTTCCAGAAATGCTGATCTGCTGATTTATCTCTGTGATGATGTCACCCCCCCCCCCCCATGTCCCTCAGGTGTAACTCATTAGGTTTCCTGCACTCGTCACTGATGCTCAAATACTCGAACCAGCAGTGGTCTCACTCCTCTCCCGATGCCCCCCCACGTTACGATGGTTGCACAAGCAGCAGTGATTCACTCCTGTGTTTCCTGCAGTTGTGTTTATTGGGCCAGAAATGTCTTCTAAACCAAAGGAAATGGGAGTAGAGGGTAGAATCCACAAAACCCCCATAAAGATAATTCCATTTATATTTCTCCATTTATCGCTGCCTTTTATCCAGAGACACGCAACTCAGAAGAAACAGAAGTGCATCAACAGCAGATGAAGGGCTTTAGTCACAGACACAGGATTAGCGCTGGTACCACCATGTTGCTGGTTCACATCCCTCCAGCAGCTGCCTCTAGAACCAACATTCAGACAGCAGATGGTGTTTCACTTATTTACGTACCTGAGCTGATGAGGAGAGAAATGGCTTTCAGAGAGATTGGTTTGGGGGGATTCAGCAGCTCTGAGGGACACAGAGAGCTCATTCCACCCACACCAGGGACTAAACTGAGAACCTACAGCCTTCTGATGTTTGTCCTCCAGTGAGTGGGAAGTGGGGGGGTCACAGTGGTCATGCTAGGATGTAGTGAGGAACCAAGTCCTGTAGATAATGGTTTTTGTTAACTTGAATAATTCTGATTTTTTTTCTGCTCACATCATTCGATTTGCTGCCAGTTTGACAGACGAGCTGCAGGTTGGTGGAGTGAATGTATCACAGGCAGAAATGCGGTAACAACAGCCTACTTACACTGTAATGTTCAGGTTGGGTTCATTTTAAGCAGTCCCAAATGTCCAGACACACACACATTAAGAGTGATAGAATTTCTCATTCTCTCACACACACACACACACACACACACACACACACACACACACACACACACACACACACACACACACGAGGGCATACAGGTACACTATTAGCAAGGGACCAGCACACACTCACACACAAACTATGTGAATCTCCAGGTCCCTCTGGCCCATCTCTCTCTCCCTCACTCTCTCTCTCACACACACGCGTGTTTGTGGCTGGGCTGCAGTGAGGGGACAAACACAGCTGTGGAGAATTACAGGCCCCACCGAAATGGGGAGAAGGAGGAGGGAGGATGAGATGAAAATAATGCTGGCTGCTGTACTAAAAATACGCGCGGTGTGTAATTAGCGGTGCTGCGGTTGGAGCCGCGCCGCCCTGTCATTAGCCTGCAGGCCACACTCTGGATGGACCAGGAAACCCCGCCCTCTGCGCTGTTCTCCACCCCCCCATCCTTGTTTACATCCCTGGCCACGCCTCCCTGTGCCCGTGTGGGCCGCTTCCTTCCCGTGTGGCCAATCACGAGCCTGTCCTGCCCCTTCTCCGCCCTGCTGTAGTGGAGCACGAGCGGGACCTGCTGCAACCGAGGCCCTACTGGAAGGAGTTCCGCTTCGACCTGACGCCGCTGCCGCAGGGCGAGACGGTGACGGCAGCTGAGTTCCGCATTTACAAGACGCTCAGCCTGGGCCAGCGGAGCAACCGCACGCTGCACATCTCCGTGTACGAGATCCTGCGCGAGAACAAGCACAGGTGCCCCCCCTCCCCCCCCATCAGGGTCCAGACCCCTCTTTGTGTCCTGCCCTGCCCCCTTCTCCCTGAATCTCACTTTACTCTCCTGCCCCCCAGGGAGCCTGAGCTGGTGCTGCTGGACCTGCAATCGGTGCCAGCGGGTCAGGAGGGCTGGCTGGTGTTCGACGTGACGTCTGCAAGCAACCGTTGGCTGCTCCACCCCCGCAGCAACCTGGGCTTGCGGTTGTACGTGGAGACGGAAGAGGGTATGAGGCAGGGGTGGGGGCACATCCCTAATGAACCATATCTGATGCATACTGAAAATATTGAATCACTGTTTCTTTCAGTTGTATTGTTTGTTGCGAAGTATAAATTGCTTGCAGGTTTGTCTTTGTGTTTTACACGTAACCCTGCGCTGCTGCACTCACCGGTGCCAGGGGTCCGGGACTCTCCCTGCAGCACATGGCGAAGGAGTGAGTTGTAGCCTCCAGGGGGTGCCCTGCGGGGCAGGATGACCCCATACTGGAGCAGCAGGGTACTGCAGTTTTTCTATGGTGTTTGCTGGTCAACTCGCTCTCCCTGTCTGCCCTTCAGACCGCTCGCTGTCGGCGGGATGGGTGGGGCTTGTGGGCCGGCGGGGACCTCGCTCCAAGCAGCCCTTCATGGTAACGTTCTTCCGGGCGAGTCAGGCACCCTGCCGGCCCCCCCGCGCCCTCCGACACAACAACAACCATCCCCGCAAGAGGAAGCCCAAATACGACTTGCCTCACCCCAACCGTCCAGGAATATTTGGTGAGGAAGCAGCTGGGAGGTGTTGAAGGCGACAAATGTCCCACCCGTGTTTTTTACCCCCGTGTCCCAAGTCGGCCCTCTCAGTGGTTCTGTCTCCCCCTTTCAGACAACCAGGTGAGCAGCGGACGCCAGGCGTGCAAGAGGCATGAGCTCTATGTGAGCTTCAGTGACCTGGGCTGGAAGGTGAGCTGGTGCCTCAGTGTAGCAAATGTCCCCTTGATCAAGGTACCAGAGTGAATAATGACCCTTCTGCAAACCAGGGCTAGGTAAATAAGTAAAAGTATCTGCTGGTCACCCTGATTGGTGGCCTTGTTAGAAGTTTCAAATTTAGTCTAAATTGCACTGCTTATTATTTTTGTTTATTGACAGTGATTTACGACGGAACCTGTTAACTGCAGTGTCGCTGATTTCTCCTTCCTGCCTCCCTAGGACTGGGTCTTGGCTCCGCAGGGGTACTCGGCCTTCTACTGCGACGGGGAGTGTCTCTACCCTCTGGGCTCCTGTATGAATGCCACGAACCACGCCATGATCCAGCTGGTGGTGAGGACTCAGTGCTGCCCCCCACTGTCTACCGTTGTGTACTTAGATGAGGATAGTGAACTTACAAGCAGAACTTCGACAGCACGACGAAAATGGACACAGGGACCCTGATGTTTTCCCGCAGTTTCTGGGGTTCAATAGTAGGAGGCCTTTAAGGGATTTAATTTTTACAAGAAGGGTGAGAGAACCACCAGCTGCTACTGCTGCTTTGCAAAGAGCAGAAGACCTTCAGACCCTCAGCGCTCGTAGCCCCCATCATGTCTAGAAGTTTCCACAGGAATACAGAGCGCTACGGCTTGGGAGCGATTCCCGGCTTTGTGACTTGTGTGCGACCGCAGAGATGGTCATCACACCACGGGACAACACATTTTCCAGTCCAAGACGTCTGCTTTCACTTAGAGTTTCTATTTTCCTCACACGCCTCTTTGTCCAAAGACACGTTTCAAGCAGTTCCCACGACCACAAAGGAAAACAAGGGCGCTGCTCTGTGAGGCTCCAAACACGCGGCAGCTGCTGGGGCGACATGAACAAACTGTGATTTAAGAGCAGGAAGTGGGAAGTGGAACCAGTCTAGAACCTTCTGGTTCTGTTGGTGAGCCCAGCAGGTGGAAGCTAAATTCTGGCCTCGTCTTTCAGGGTTGTGGCATTTTCAGCAACAGCAGTTTTAAAAAGTGCCGTAACGTGGACTGCAGAAGAACAGCTTACAGCAAAACAACCTACAGCCAGACTGTTTTCGCCACCAAACAATAGCTAGTTGTTAGTAATGTTGTCTTCTGTTTTGTTTGCACAACTTTTATAGACACATGGGGGGAATAAAGGGGAAATATAGAAGCCGAGTTGCCGGTAGAGCGACAGCAAACTCATTGAAGATGAGCGGCATTCTGGATGTTTTCCACCCCGTTTAACTCTTCTGTGCTGTTTTGATTATTATTAGGTATGAGACACAGGACTGAGTAGATCAGGAGAGGAATATTAATATGACCTGCAGCTGATGAGGTGCCCCAGCTAGTCGTCCGCCTCTGCAATGTGGCACAAAGTACTTCGGCTACATTTCGCTTTTATTGTAGCGTCGCTGCATCTCCAGGCTTGTTCTTAGTCATGGCATCAATTGAGGAAGTTACGCTATTTGGGTATTTTTCAGATTTACTGCATGTACTGAGGGAAAATTCTGTGCTGTGAGCGATTTGTGCCTCTAAAAGTCTGTAATGCCAGTGCAGCTGGATGATGGACCGGATGGGAGGTTAAAGGCTGGTTGAGGGTCTGAAATCCCAGTTGTGCGGTATGGAGTTCAGAGAAAGACTGAACAGCACAGATGGATTAATAGCTGATCTCACATATGACCCCCCGCACAGGTGCACCTGCTGAAGCCGGACGAGGTGCCCAAGGCCTGCTGTGCCCCCACCAAGCTGAGCCCCATCTCTGTGCTCTTCTATGACGACAACAACAACGTGATCCTCAAGAAGCACCGCAACATGGTGGTCAAGACCTGCGGCTGCCTGTAGCCCCCGGTGGCTCAGCGGGGCAGGGAGGGCCTCTGCAACGTTGCCTGTGTGACCCCCTCCCCCAGAAACTCCGACTGGGACAGGATTCGCTCGGCCCCGAGGAGCATTGGCTCATTTCACTCCCCGGAAGGAGCAGCAACGNGCTGAGGATCAGCTGTTGTAATGTCATTATATATTCCCTGCGTTTCATACAGTGCGCCGTTTGATGTTAGAATACCCAGGAGACCCCCCCCCCCCCCCCCCACCACCTTGACTGTCTTATGCTGTTATTGCGTGAAGGACAGAAAAAACAAAGTAAAACTGAAGCTCAAATATTCTTTTTACAGAAATTAGTTTTTATTACAGTTATAGATAATGTAAGAGGAATCTGGGATACTTATAAAGCAGTATTTTGTTTGTATTGCAAGTTCAGTGATGCAGTTTAGGTAGAAATATTAGCCTACATTTCCCTGAAGGGAACCCTGGGGAGTCGACTGTGAAAGTTCAAAGGGAAATGGCACTGAAATGTGGTTTATTAAGCTATTGTTACACTTTCTACATTTAATATTGCAGATGTCATGTTTCCTCTAAATGGTAATGTTACAAGTAACATGTTGTTTCTTAACAGGCTTTTCTGTTGTTTTTCCTCTGGGGATGAAAGGCAAACAGGCCTCACGTTACAATCAAAAACCTCTTTGCCAGAATATTGAGTTTAAAGCTGCCGTTTTAGTGGAAAAATTCACCAAAATGTATTTATTGCTCTGCAACGGGTGCTTTAAATGTCCATGCGGTTGTCATGCAGGAGCAATAATTGCCACACGTCCAAGTTTCTTTTTACTCTTTTATTTTCTACCCAGTACAAGTTAGTAGCCATGAAAAATTGAGTATTTTTTGCAGTCGATATGTACAGAGGGAGTGTCATCCTGTAAAGAACGCGAACAGAAAAAAGCCGCAGTTTCCAGAGGAACCATTAATGTACATCTGTGATGAACAAATGGGGATTTTAGGCAAACGTATCGAAGGAAACAAAAACCTGCAGGAACTACAGCCCTCAAGACGTGGGGAGGTCAGACCCCACCCAGCCCCACTCCCCCCTGGCAAACAAGCGATTGATCCACTAACACATGATTTAATTATCAGGGATAAAACGTCACCAACAAACATTAAATATGAAAAACTGCTGTCACAGGGTTGGACTGAAATGAGACACGTGGTCACTGAGTGTTTAGTTTCTTCTCACCTCAACCATCTAGAAAAGCCCAGCTGTATAAAGCAAGTTTTGGTTAAAAGCATCAGCTGAGCAAAGTAATGATGATCTAAAGGGGCTTTTGTTTGGGAACCTCTAAGTAAAACCACACAGACAGTACGAGCTGCTCAGGATTCAGCCCCAGCAATCTTCTATGGGGGGTTGTGGGCTCAAGTTGTCCCAAACGCCATTGTTCACGATGCTCTTTCTTTTACCAGGGTGACTTTAACCACATTTCCAGCAGCTGCAACTGGAACAGCTACTTGGCGCTCGGCTGTTTCCTGCACACTCCACATTAACAGCTGACCAGAGTCTTACGTGAGCTACATTTATATTAAGAAGGATTAAAAAGGGAAAAGAAAGTATTCTATACATACAAAAATGGAAGAAAAACAAACATATGCCTCCATCTTTCAGTTTTATTCACAAAATACTGCCATCTGTGGCTGAGGTGCGCTGCTGCAATGCATCATGGGACTCTGCACAGATTAAACACCCACAGTGGACCGAGGGGGGCGAGGTGGTCAGCCATAATGGTGAAACAAACGAGTAAAAAAAGGAAATCAAATGGTGAAGATCATAGTCAGTGCCCCCCCTGCCCTTCCAAAGATCTGCGTCGCTCCGTCGTCCGTCACCCTCCACGTTTTCAGGTCTCGCTGCACAAAGGTCAAGTCTGTGGGTCGCAGAAGCACAGCGGCCGTGAGAAACTGTGTGTTTGTGTGGCGGTGGTGGGGTGTGCACGTGTCTCACCCTGTTTGTCTGTCCGTCCCAAGCACCTGCCTCAGGCCTGCACGTCCACCAGCTCCGCCGGCAGAGGGGACTTGGGGTGTTTGCTCTCAAAGTGCTGTTTGAAAGTCTTGGGGTCGGGCATCTGAGTCTGGTAGTGGAGGAGGCGGTGGCCATTAACATTCTTCCCACACACACACACACACACACACACACACAGAACACATGACTCACCCTGCACACAGGACAGGTGTAGACAAGCGCTGCCTTGGCTGCAGTCTTCTGGTCGGCGCCCTGCTGCTTCTTCTTCTCCGCCTGCTTCTTGGCATTCTTCTGCTGGGACTGGATCTTCTGCTGCCCGCGAGCCATGGCGTTCCTGGAGCGAGAGGGCGACAGGGTGGAGGAGCCCGGTTGGTGGATCAACAACTGGTTCACAACGAACGAGTGAGGACGTTCTCTCTCTCTCACACACACCTGGAGAAACTTTTCCCCTATTAACGTTCTCACCGCTGTGCTTCAGCAAACATTCAGTCGCTTCACGATCGAAGCCCGTTTGTTGTTGCGCGACTCATCCGGACGGCGCTGCGCGGGGAGCCGCGAGTCCCGCCGGGTTTTATGTAACAATGGCCGAGTTTCAACATGGCTCTCACCCCGTCGCCGCGCTTCGCCGTCAAACCTTACTTTCTAAACGTCCCGCTCCGGCTCCCGACGCCAGAAAAGCGGCTGTTTGACACAAACCTTCGAAATGTAACAAAGTGCCGAGCTGCAGCGGCGGTGAAATCGGACAGAAACGTGAAAAAAATACAACCACTTTACCTCGGCGTTTCGCTCTTCCTCGCCTTCGCTTCTTCTTTCTCGGGTTCGATGAACTTCCGGAGGAAGCGGTGCGACAGGAAGTGTCGCGCGGGTTTAAGAAGAGGAGGAGCGCCACCTGCCGCCGCGGAGGGCAAACAAGCGGCTGTTTAGTTGCACTGCGGCCACAAGATGGCGACCGTGAGCCGCCTTGAGTAAAATGAGCTGAACGCCGCTGTTTGCGCGATGAAAACGTGCAGTAAATTACAGCACAGCTGTACTACGGAACCCCTCACAACGGCAGCCCGCATTGGCACACAACTGCTTGACAGTATTTTTATTTATTATACATTTGTTTGAGGATTTTTACACAGTTTTTTTTACTTGCAGAACGCCGCGAGTGGCTTTGGAGTTACGCACGATTGTACTACAAACAGGCGTCAAGTCCCCGTTGTGCCGGTAAGTTAAAGTAAGTTGAAAATAGTTTGATTGGCTGCTGATTTTTGTGAAATCGCTGATATAACATTAAACTGCTGTAGAGTTATTTGAAATAAGAGGTTTATTCGGCAGCCGTCCCATCTTCTCAATAAAGGCAACAATGCAAAACGACTCAGCGCTAAGCCCTGATTGGTCAGCGCTAAGCTCTGATTGGTCAGCGCTAAGCTCTGATTGGTCAGCGCTGTCGGTTATACAAGCTGGCCTGTAACTTGCTAAAAGACATGAGCAACTATTGACGTGGTTCCTTGACCGGTCGTACAAAGAACACAAATAAAATGCTCAAGTTCAGAAGTAGTGACAGAAACACATTATTCTCTTCACAAACGAATGTGGAAATGATGTGTGAAAAGCATAATCCAGAAAATAACTTGCTAATAGTGAAAATGTAACTTGTAACTACTGAGCTGCAAGTGACCAATTTGGCGGCTGTTTTTTTGTTAATATCTTCAAAAACTTAATTTGGGATTTTAAACTTCTCAACATTTTGTCTAAAAACCGTTGCTATGGATGTGACCTAATATTGACCTTCTTGACGTAAGACTATAAACTTTGTTGTTTTTAGGTGATACATACAAGTTTCAGTTATTTTGTTAAAATAGTCATATGGTACATTTATTGTACGTTTCCTACATTTTAATACATTTGTTTATCAAAAATAAAGATTTGACGTAATATTGACCTTTCTGACGTAAGACTGTCGGCATTAAAATGACCGAAAATAAAAATATATTTGCTAAAAAGTGGATGTTTTTTTCAGAAAAATTTGATATGAAACTACAGTTTTCTGATCTTTTTCTACAGACTCTTGTGGTGATGCCACTTTTAGAATGTGGATTTTGAGCTGCGCCAGAACCCCATGGTCACCAAACAATCGGGAGCATTTGAGAGCCATCAAAACAAAACAACCCCCCGTGAAGTGGCATGCGGTGAGAAATGGTGGTGATCGTGATTTTAATGTGCACCACAAAACACACGTTGTTCACTCCTGAGGAAAGTATCGCAGCCGTTTCATTGCAGTTGAATCTGTGACTTGTTGGTGGGCAGTCTAGTTGTTGGTGTTCCCTGGCTGGCCGAGGGAATCTAACCTTTTGTGTTGAACACAAATTTTTGGTTTTGATACCGTTTGGTTGTAGGACCTACTGCCTCTCTACTACGCTGTAGACCTGACCCCCCCCCCCCCCCCCCCCCCCCCCCCCCCCCCCCCCCCCCCCCCCCCCCCCCCCCCCCCCCCCCCCCCCCCCCCCCC
>UFQX01000384.1:459671-470722 GCA_900497675.1 Arapaima gigas | reverse complement strand
ACCCCCCCCCCCCCCCCCCTCAGTTATACAGGTTGCTCTAGGGGCTTCGGTGGCTGTCTGGTTCCGGCTGAATGTAGTCATGTCACAGAAGGGGCTGTTTAGGAGCCGTGCTTGTTTGAAAGTTCGTGTTCTGTCTCCTGCTAGCACCCTGCAGCCCTGTCTTGAGGGGGGGGATCTGCTGCTGCCCTTAACGTCATGCTGCTCTGTGTATCAGTCTGTAGTGGCCAAGTATTAGCCACACATTACATTTCAACTGTGTGCGAGAGGTGAAAGAAACGGGAGCTGTTGCTGGAGACGTTGGCAGCGGTGGGACGGCAGCGTGAGCCGACCTACAGGGTAGTTTAGTGCACCCTGGGTAATGAGATGAGGCTGTTTTCCATAGTGACCATGTACTATAGTTACAGTCTCTTGCTGGGAGAGCAGCTCAGCCAGAAAATCTGGCCAGCACCAGGGGATTGTGGGAAATGCTGGCATTGAAGAAAAAGTCCAAAGAGGCAGACGTGTCAGTCCTGCAGAATCCTGGTTCACTAGGGGGTGGGGCTAATGGCCCTGAAGGATGTGCGTCATCTGAACGTCTCGCTTTCTAACTCCCGGTAGTGAGTGAGGTAATGAGTGCTTGTGCTATTTCTGCTCTCTGGACAATGAGAGAAATGTAAATACTGGACTGCTTACCTCACGGCTCTGCCCAGAGTTCCTGTGGCATTTGGGTATAGAACACAGTTAAATACAACACAGCTCACCCTGGTGAACAAGGCAGGCGGCCCTGGTGGAGTCAGCACGGGGTTGGGGGGGGGTCGGTCTATCTTGGACATGTAGTGCTTTGGTTACTAGACACCACTCTGTGTGTGTGTGTGTGTGTGTGTGTGTGTGTGTGTGTGTGTGTGTGTAACTACCAATAGATTCAGAGGAGCGTTTGTATTAGTCTCTTCTGTGGTCAGTGTTTAACCAGTTGGTTGAGCTCCATTACAGACCATGACCCCGGGGTGGGGGGGGGGGGGGGGGTTTCCAAATTATTCAAAAGTCCAGAAAATCGTAATATTTTTTACTGCACACACTTACACNGGGTGGGGTGTGGGGGGGGGGTGTTATTCTGTGTGTTTGAAAAGTGCACCTTTGTCTCGTCTCTGACAAGTTAAGGCCAAAAAAAACTTGAGGTTTACACACAGGCCATTTTCTTCATAAACAAGCGTCTGTTTTGAGCCTGTTGGACACAAGTTGTAAAGGTTACAATTTTTAGTAACTGGCAAAAGTTAATACCCCCAAAGGGATTTGTAAATGTGAATATAATGTACGGCTGCAGCTGTAAAGAAGTAGAGAGCAAATGGCAGCCTGTTTGTTTGCTGTGTCTCACCAGGTTTTCGGTTTGACAGTGAGGGTTACGAACTGGACGTGTTCGCTGACTGATTCACCCCGAAAGTGAAAGGCCATCATTTCCTGCTGTTTCTGCCGCAGCCCCTGGGACTCCTCTCCGCTCCCGTTTTCCTTCCGCTCCGCTGTCGTACAGGTCAAAGCTGCACACAGTCAGATTAACCCTCATTATTACGCCTAATGACACGAATTAGCGTAAGTTCTCATTTCTGCACCGGGGCTGGAGAAGAATAAGGCCGCGCAGTCCTGGGAACAGGACCAGGGTACGGTGAGCTGGGCTGTTTAATCAGCCAACATTAATGTGTTTTGTTTAGTTTGGTTTGTCCTGTCGCTGTTCTGTCCTGTTATTACTAAGCCTTCCTGCAGCCGTTTGTCTCGCCTCTTCTCCCTGGTTCTGAAACGACGGCCTTCCACAAGCGGACGGTCACGTCTCCTCTGTGTTTTTTGGACACGTCTTCAAGAGGACAAGGACGCAAACAAACATCTCACTGCCAAGGTCGGCTCTGGCGCAGCAACAGGTTCTGCATCACGTAGAGTTTGAACCTTCACGCTGTTCAGAAACGCTAATTGACAAACACCCTCGGGACCAATCAGCCCCAGAAAGAACGTGAGCGCCAGGTCAGCACCGGAGGGATACGTGGCTTTGTATGGTTTTATTTATTGGCCTGACAGGGAGGAACATTAAGCTTCGGTGTGGACTGGACACCAGTGACAGGGCAGAGGACACTGTCAAGCTGTGAATGGAAATGTAACGATTGGCATCCAAACAAATGATCTCAGTATTAACAAGCAGCCAGGAAAGGAGGCCTTGCCTTAAGTTGGAGAAGCTCTCAGAAGCACAGAAAACCACGAACACTGTTTCCAGCACACGACAGAACACGTTTCCCAGCTGTAGTTGAGCTCTCTCTTCTGGCTCTTCTGCACTCACCCCCCTGACCTGTACTGTGTCCTTAAAAGGACACGGGAGGCTGGAGCCACTATCTATCGGCCAACCCAGCGCTCACCTCAGGCCTTTTGTAAAGGCAGCCCCCCCACCTAGAATTTCCCCATTTGCCACTTAATTTGTATGTATTGCATTTAGCAGCACTGAAAACCTGCACTAAACATGTTAAAGTGGATGTTAAAATCTAACTTTGGAAATATTTATACAAATGTACATGTATATAAACTAATACGCAACCAAGTCTAACTAACAAACAGTCTGTGGTTCGGGTTACTGAGACTGAACGTCTCCCCACTGTGGCTGTAGCTTATTGAACTGAAAAATGACTGCAGACAGAATCCATCAAAATTAATTGAGCTGATACACATAAATACCCACTTCTCTTAATCGGCAGTTAAACTCCCGTCTGTCGCTTCAATACGACACGTTACTGTTCCCGTCTCCATCGCTCAGTTCCAGATCTGCTGCGAGGTTCCTGGCCGACCTGCAGCTGCCTGCTAAGGTGGCAGCAGGTGCACCAGAGAGACCAACCAGCCCCAATATCTAACTAACTGCCCTCCATGTTGTAAACCAGGGCATCAGGTGAAAATCGGACTATCTAGGTTCAGCTATAGACATCTGCAGCAGCCCTGGGACGGCCTGAGTGGAACCATTGAGCTCATACCTCCCGCGCAGGTCAATCCCCCAGAACCTCCCAAACACACAGCCAGAGCAGCCCAGTGCGTCACTCACGCTGGCTCCACACCACGCAAAATCACCCGTGAAAATCTGGGAAACGCAATGGCTGCATGGTGCAATTCACTGAAACCTTCCTTTCCTTGATTCCACAACCATCTTTTCTCCTCCCTTAGTACAGATACCTGCAAAGCTGATGAGAAGGAAACTTGGGGGAAGGGGCAGCTGAGTTCCAACTGGAGGGGAAAATCCACAGTTCTTAGGGCCCTAAAAACCAGAGCAACAGCAACACCATCAATCAAACCTGCTTCACAGTGTTTTCCCGAAAATTAAATAGAGACTATAATACAGCATCAGTGAACCCCTGACTGGCTGAGGTCAATTTTCAGCAGTTATGTGCACCTGATCCATAAACATCAGACCTAGAACTGTAGGCGATTTGGTAATTTAGTGAGCAACAGGTGGACCATGATCAGGAAAAACAGCAGTTTAAAGCAGACAGACACATACGAGGGTGGCTGCGACTACAGTGAAAACACGGTAAAAGCACTGCTTCCTCAGCTGGGAAAGAGGAGCGATTATTAAGCTGCTGTGGACGTGGGAAGCGGGTTCAGCCTGGCTCCTCGGTGTGGAACTGAACAGGACCAGGCGGCTGCGGAGTCGGAGGATAAGGCAGCACCCAGCGCAGGAAACCTGGAGCTCAGGCACCCCCCGACCTCCAGGAGCCGGTCTGCGCAGCACGATGGAAAGAGCTGAAAATGAACTACCAGAGATCCCAACAATCACATCAGGGAAAGAACTAAGATCAATCTAGTCTTGGTCACAGTGGCTGCAACAACATTGTCAAATTAAAAAAAAAAAATCCATGTCAAGAGTCTGAGGGCTGAGCAGGTGTGACCTTTGGAAGACAGAAGTCCTGAGGCGTTATTGCTGAGTCCCGAAGGCAGCAGTGCGGTTGAGGAGGCTGTGAGCCCAACAGACTGTGTGGTTGCCCCCCCCCTCTGCTACTGGTGCTGGCGGTTGCGGCGGCGGCGATGGTGGCTACTGTGCATGTCCTCCATGGTGACACGACCCCACACGCTGATGACGAAGGCCTCAATCTGGCACTCGTTCTCCCCGCGGGCGATCCGGAAGAAGCCGTCTTCTCCCCAGTTCCTCCCCCAGGAGTTGGCAGCTATCTGTTGAGGTCCAAGTAGAAAAACCGATGGCTCCTGGTGTTCATGCTACTTCACAGCTAGTAGCTCCACCTCCGTTCGGTCCCATTCATAATGTGACGTGACTTACCCAGTACTTCCGCACGTGTCCCCTGTAGTCCCTCTCCTCGCCCCATCTGGAACAAACCAGGAAGACGTGTCAGCAGAGCATTTTCCCTTTAACCTGACATCAGCGGCCAGAACGTGGTGTTTAGTTCAGCGGTAACTGACACGATGTGTTCATTTCCCAAATTTGCTACCACCGTTGACTGATTCCTCCCATTGGCCATAAGAGCCTCCTGAGCCTCATCCATCCCACAAGTCCAGTGGAGTCACCCACCCTCCTGGTAGTCCAGCAATCAACAATTTGCCCTCCAGTATCTGCCGTCCTTTCAGAATTTAGAAGGCTAAAGACAGAAGGTTTTGACAGGGCAGCCAGTTTGACGGTTACTACGGAGACGCCCCAATAGATGGACTGAAGGTGGTGTCCCGCAAACTCCCAGCATGCTCCAACCTCCTGCGGCAACAGCCCCTACTAACCTGCCCCCCCCACCACCCCCGGAGGTGTTTGGGGACCCACAGTGGTGATACCCCTCATGTTGAGTATGAAACTAGTAAGGTGGAAACGAGCAGCCCTGGTTCCCCCGGGGCCCCAGCTTTCCAGGCCCGTGTTCCAAGCCAGAGTCCACTTCAATTCCACTCTCACTTTGTCCCCCGACACCAAAAACAATGACTCCCAGCCTGGCTGTGGTGGACGTGGGATCAGAGTCAGACAACAGCGCTTCCACCACACTGGACACCTAAGTGCCCATCGCAAACTTTCCCAGACTCTCGGCTTAGTGGGCTGCAGCGTGGGGGGATTTACCCTGTGCAAACACAGCGGGGGAACTGCAGAGTCAGCGGGGACATTGGAGTAAAATGGTTTTGTGGACACACACACACACACACACCCCTCCACTGGGGGCCTAGACATCACCCTCAGTCTCTCTATTGAGATGCCCTTCCAGGAATTCCAGCTGAAAATAACTTCTCAGCTCTTCTCTTACTTGCTCAGCTTCAGCAGCCCACTGGGTGCAGGTGCAGATTGTTAGATTGTGGTGAGGAGAACGAGAAGAACGTTCCCAGCATCCCAGCGCGTTTTGGTGCTGATACTTTAGTGCGACAGGACATTTGCTGTCACCTACAGGTTGGTGCCAAGTTCCTCAGCTTCCTCCACCCTTAAAGAACAACATGATGTGAACCTTTCCTCCTGACATCTGTCACCATGGCCTGTTGGTCACATTTAGGGTACAGCAGTGGGGCACCAGGTGGGGTCTGATGCTGTAGCTAAACTCACTCTATGATGTTTCAAGCACCTCAACAGCCAACAAGGGAACCTGAGGATACAGTTACTGTCCATGTGCCAAGTAGCTACAGCAGCCAATGCCGATCAGACACAGCAGGTCGGCTGCCTCAGAAATGCACGCGTGACGCAGGGGGCTGCTGGGATGTAGGGGAGCACTGGGGGGACTCGGGGTCAGCTGTGCGGTGAGGGGAGTGTTGAAGGAGGGACTGAAGAACAGATCCAGGTGTGGTGTCTGTCTGGCAGGATTTTTGTGACTGCTGGGCCGTCTAATGGGTGTGTCTGATTGTCTGGCCGTCTGTTCACACAGCCTTTGATCCCTGTGCACGCACGCATGGTGTTTGCTCAGTTCCTGTGTGCCGCTTCTTGTTCTCAACAGATGACTAAAGCGAGATTTCTGTCAACTGCACGCGTGCACAGACACATTAACTGTTCTGTCATATACATGGTAAAAATGACAAATCCAAGCTTATTTGCTTATTTACTCAAATAAATGAGCAAAGGAGTGTGTAACGTGTGTGTGCAGCTGACTCTGAAGTGGACCCCCTGCAGACCGCAGGATTGTGGATGGGAAGGCGACTCGTACCCTGTGATCCTGACTGAGTGGGTGCCGTGTTTGCGGAAGTGTGGTGGCTTGTGCGAGTTGACATTCGTGTGCCGGTAGATCCCGTTCTTGTAGACAAAGAAGTCCTCGTGCACCTCCAGGATCGCTGTGGGACAGAGACACACACACACACACACAGATCAGTGACCACTGTAGCGGCTCAATAAAAAACAGCCCCATTGCTCTCCAGCAGCTATAGGAAAATGTCTAACAGTTAAAAATACTGTGTTAATGGGGAAATCAGTGTAGCTCGCTGAACACCATCATCCCCTATGAAGAAAAGTGCAGTGTTTGTGTAGGAGAAGCCTGGGGTTTACTGTAATATCTCGCTGCTGATGTTGTCCAGCACACTCCACCTGATCAGATCGAGTAAATTTACAGTGAAAACGTCCTGCTGACGGGGAGTTGTTATCCTGTCTGGATCAGGAGGTGATGACCTACCAGGGATTCAAATACTCATCATCACCTCCACAAAGACCTAGAATAGAACGGAATGAAATGTTTCCTTTTTCATATGGGGACACAGGAAGCGACAGCCTTCTCTTTGTTTACATCCCTCCCTGGCTGTGAAAGACAGGAGACCCGAAGGCAGGGGCTTTGACAGGGTGCAGTACTAACCTGTGAGGTGCGAGTAAATAACCTTGACTGGTAATGCTGCTACTGATTAACTCACTAATTTCGTGTCCTTAACCACTAAGCCAGTGGCTGTTTAAGTTCCAGTCATATTGAGGGGGCAGCAAGGTAACCGAGGTGACTGGCTGAGGATGACTGATACTGTGACAGTGAGTGGGAAATAAAGACTGATGAACCAAAACTGAGGTTAGTAAATGGTGACACACACACACACACACTCTACCTTGCACTGGTCCGTTGTCCATGATCTCCTTCATGATCTCTCTTTCCTGTGAGAAGGAGGGAGACAGTTAATCTACAGCGTGACCAGAAGGGAAGGGGTGTGTGTGTGTGTGTGTGTGTGTGTGTGTGTGTGTTGATTGTTAAATTGAAATAGTGGTGAAACACCAGAGGGACATGGAGGGTAAGAACTCAAAATTAAAAAAAGTCTTCTGTGTTTTCAGCTCCAACCTGCTAAGAGGGGTAGGAACAGTGGCTTGTGGGACTGTGGGACACTCACGTTGGAGGACAGCCTGTAAGGCGGTGTGGACTGGTAGATATCATTATGGTAACTGGAGGAGTTGGGGCAGTGGGCAGTAGCCTGTCTCTTGCCCCGCCCCACGGGGCGGCTCTGCATCATGCAGCGGGTAGCCTCGGCTGGGGTCTGCTGGGGGGCTGAGAAGGGGTAGCACTCCTCTGTCACCACTCTGTGCGGGGGATGGAAAGTCAGAGGGGGGAGAGTTAGGGGAGAAAACATACTAAGATCACATGTGCTTCAACGTTGGGGTGAAAAGTCTTACCCTCGGTGGCGCAGGAACCACCAGGCGCCATCGATTCGTCCTCCGGCACAGCCACCCTGGTTGCGCGTGTCACAGGAAATGAGGTTCTGGGGGGACAGCTGGGGGGTCATGTGACCCATAGACTGGATGGAGATTCGGTCAGAGGCCACAGCTGGGTGGAGAAAGAGGCATTACACAGATCAGACAGTGCAGAATGGCATGGGCAGCCACACAGACAGAGACAGAGACAGAGACAGAGAGAGAGAGAGAGAGAGAGAGAGAGAGAGAGAGAGAGACACCTCACCAGCGGTAGAAAAGGCCCAGGAAGCATTGCAGTGGCCCTGGTCCAGCGGCTCATGGATCATTCCGGGCCATTTCTGACTTGCGTTGAAGTAGTATGGGAGGCCGCCCATGCTGTCCATGTTCATCTGAGGGGTCACAGGTGTGGAAAGTGTGGGAAGTCATTGTTTTATTCTTTGATTCTTCTGACCACTGATTTGTACGGCAGGATCAATTTTACTGTATCAGTTGAGGGTAGGTACTGTGACCAAGAGAAGTACAGGAGGAGGTGGGATTTGAATTTGAGCCCCCCTCCCCGCAGTCGGTGAAGTCAGGAATGCAGAGACTTATCATCATTGGTGTGTTAACCTGCTCAAGCCTGAGCCACATGGAGCTCACTGCGGACCCTGGGGCTGCATCTGACCCCTTGTGATTAACAGAGTCACAGACAGCTGGCAGCCGTGGGACTGTGTGTTTAACTTTGGCCCCCTGGTGCTAAAGGAGGTTCATTAATTACCCACGATGCTCGGCAGTGGCGTGTTCTGACTGAGCAGTGTTTTCCTGAGGAAATCTTGGAAGCTGCTGTCACAGGTATACACGCGTTCAAGCGTGTCTGAGGGCGTAGGGAGTGTCACACTGAAGCACATCAGACGAAGTACCTCTATACGCCAAAGGCCAAACATTAAATGATTTGGTCCTTTGGTATGATGTAATCTTTGGAGATTACATCAACCCCAGCACACACACACACACACACACACACACACACACACACACACACACACTTAAAACTTAATAAAACCACCAGCACCAGGCTGACCAGAGACACCAGGTTCTGGGTTAGCAGAACTGCACCTGGATCTCGTTCATGGTCATGATGCTCCGGGATGGCTGTTGGGTCCCCAAGCGGTAGCGCAGCCCTTCATCCAGCGTCATGCCCCAGAACTGGCTGTAGTTCCCGGCCCGCCAGCTAGGGGAAGACAGAGGCGTGTTGGAGGATGGACTCTGATGTTCGCTATGAGCAGCAGGTTTCCCTCTGATCCTCAGAGCCCCAGGGGCTTACCCATAATTCCCCTGGTTTATGGCCTGGATCGTGTCGCTGTCCACCAGACAGGCATGCTGCTCACACTCCCAGCGTCCGGAAGAGCTGCATGTGCTGGTGTGTGGTGGGGAGGGGGGGGGGGGTAACACCCAGATCTCAGTTCAGGCCAAACTGCAAACTGACACATGAACATCACTNGGGGGGGGGGGGGGGGGGGGGGGGGGGGGGGGGGGGGGGGGGGGGGGTAACACACAGATCTCAGTTCAGGCCAAACTGCAAACTGACACATGAACATCACTGACTGCTGGCAAAAAACAAGTTTGCAAACAGCTGTAAATAAAGAACACAAAGAGTGTGGCAATGAGCAGAAACACACAGACACAAAGGGGGGGAAGGAGAACTGAGGGACCGGGCCGGGTACTTGGCCTGGGCATGAGAGAGGAACACCAAGATGGCATGTTGACCTTTTAAGGACACGGAGTCTTAAAATGTCCATTTTTAGTCAGATGAAAGGGAAGCGGAACATATTTCCAACATTCTTTTCTGTTAATCTTTTATGCGAACAGCTCAGAATAGCGCCCAGCGTCTCCCAGCGACCGCCTGGCAGCTGGTCAACCGCAATGGACTGATACGGTGACGCAGTGCAGCACAGCTGGCCCGTGTTCCGGCCGGGCTGCAGATAGCTAACACACACGCGCGCACACGCACGGCCGGATGGTGGAGTCGATCGAGTCAAACTTAACACACCCGTTTATTGGGCAGCGCTCAAGTTCCACTACAAAATGAAACTCAAGACGATAGTTCAACTTGTGTTGACTGGCGTGTCGACACACAGGGTGCCTCTAGCTGACTGCCCACATAATCGTTTCGGTTAAGAGGAACCCCCAGTAAGTATTCAACACCCAACTCCGTCCACAGCCCAGCGCATGATGGCTGTTCAGCGCTCGTGCCGACAAGACCTGGGTGGCGTTTCACCCGATTCGCCGGTCAAACTGAGCACCAGCCGCTCAACGCAAACACTTCATAGGGGAACGAGATCAAATGGAGGTTTAAAAGGTCTCCGCTTATCAAAACCAGACAGAAATACTTCATTTATCTGACACTTTTCTCCAAGGTGACAAACACCACACTGTTTACACTCCTTTATTCAGTTGTGTAATTTTTTTTTACTGTATCAGTTCAGGTTAAGTACTTCAATTAAAAGTTCTACCACAGGAATTTGAACCCGGGACCTACTGACTGCAACGCGACAGCTTTAACAAACAAAAAGAAGTAGCTGAGCAGTTGTGGTGGGTCCATGCTGGTGTCCACCAACAGGGGGGTCGTTCCCACAGGGCAGTTACTGAGTCACCGCTGGGATATTTGTGAAGAGCTCTTGAGACATTCCTGAGATCCTTTTGCCCAGCTCTGACATTTGACCTTCGTAGCCAGTTCCTCCCAGAGGAGGTGCTAGCGAGTGAAAGCAGCATGTGGGCGGAAGCGATAAGGAGCAGGAGATGAAGCTGGGCGTGGTGGAAACATGAGGACACAGCAGGGCGGGGGGACATGGGCATGTATTCAACTGTGTTTACAGTATGAGTAGAGGGGAAATAAGCTCAAAGGGTAGAATGTGTGTGTGTGTGTGTGAGAGAGAGAGAGAGAGAGAGAGAGAGAGGAGAGATGTATTCTGCCCTGGTGTTTGAAAGAAAGGGGGCGGTTGTCCCTGGTGGCTCCTTTCTAAGAATTTGTTTTAGAATAAAAGAGGGAGCCCCCCTTTTGGGTCACTTCCAGGCCCTTCTCAGGCTTGCCACCCTATTTTTGGCGATCATGAGGGTCACGTGTTTGCTGAGCTTGTACACTCTGTGTGTGTGTGTGTGTGTGTGTGTGTGTGTGTGTGTGTGTGTGTGTGTGTGTGTTCCCAAGGCAGCGGCAGGGGAGTCACTGACACAGGTGTCAAGGTGAAGTTGTTGCTGATTATTCCCACGTACCATTGCTAATTTGGTCCTGTGAATATAATCTTTCTCTCTCCCTCACACACACACACAATGTTCTAGAAGATATTCCTGGAATGGCAGAGCACAAAGGTGAAAAACTGCTTTAAGACACAAGTAAAGTATTTGGTGCATTCCCAATTTCTAATCTCAGCAGTTGGGATCTCTCTCTCTCTCTCTCTCTCTCTCTCTCTCTGTCACACACACACACACAGGGTGGGGGGGGGGGGGGGGGACAGGGGGC
>UFQX01000384.1:399285-459650 GCA_900497675.1 Arapaima gigas | reverse complement strand
GGGGGGGGGGGGGGGGGGGGGGGTGACAGTGGTCATATGGGTCCCTCTCATATTCTACAAAATCTATCGTCCATTGCAAAACTCAGGTGAGAGATGCAGCTTCAGACTGTAGACACCTTAACCACTCCTGATAGGTAGACAGGTGTGCGTGTGCACTACAGCTACACCTGCATGCCATTGTTACATTACATAAGAGATCCATTATTCCACCTGTAGAAACACACGGTGCCCCACAAGCAAGACAGCCACGAGAACTATCAGCTTGTTTGTCCCAGGAGATATGAAGCACGAGTGAAAACGTGAGATAAAATTGGCAAAACAAACAGAACTGCATTCCAGGCCTCAACGGTCAGCTACTACTCAGGAGCTCAAAACAATCCTGTGGCATTTAAACATCCGTATTGCATGGCTACCATGTTGACACACACGTTCACGCAGCTGCCTGTAAGCACAGGTACAAGTGTGTGACTTTAAGGAGCTGCTTCCACGCAGTCCTGCTGGAACACAGCCCGTCGTCAATTTAGGTCATCCTACAGACTGCAGGACCAGCAGAGGGCATAGTGGTCACAGCTTCTGTTCGAAACCCACCTCCTGCTGTGCTGCCCAGTTCAAGGTACTTACCCTCAATTACTACAGTAAAAATTACTTTAAGTCACTTTGGAGAAAAGCTTCCACTAAATGAATAAATAATGTAACATACAACAAACACAGGTGAGCGTGTGTACAATGCAAGGGGTCTCATTCCCTGCTTGACCCAGTATGAGACTGTATGACAGAGAACAACGGGCTCAGAGCAGACACACACTGCAGGACAGACATACAGTCCAGGCCCAATGACAGGAATGAACACACACACACACACACACACACACACACACACACACACGTGTGCAAGGAGAACAGGGACTCACCACAGGTTGCAGTTCTCCTTGTATGTGGCTCCTGAGGGGACCCTGTGTCCATTTTGTTCGCAGGAACCTGGAAACAGTCACACACAGAGGACTTAAAAACGTGTGTGTGTGTGTGTGTGTGTGTGTGTGTGTGTGTGTGTGTGCGCGCGCGTGCAGAGTGGCCTGGACCAAACAGTGGAAAGTGGCTCCTCAACTTCTCAACAAAACTGGGATCAGAATTCTCTGAATTTATTTTGTGTGTAACTCCACACAGAGAACAAATAAAAGCTAAATGAAAGCTTGATTTTCAGAAACAACTATAACCATTAAAAATAGGTGACAAAATTATTTTTATCATCTTAAAACGTTAAAAACACACCTCTTCCACAAACCCCATTAAACCTTGACTGTGGACCAATGCACGCTATACTCCAGTGAACCAAGATGGTCCCACACACTCCTGCTTCACTCAAATTCTCTTTACCGCCATCTATCGAGTTGGAGGGTAAATGGAAGTCATATTTGCTCCGCTACAGAAATACGTTAAAAAAGAAAAAAAAACAAAAAACTGCACAGTAACCCAGGGCAGCAGAGCCTCTAGGTTTCGCTTGTGGATGGCAGTTTGCACCTGTGCAGGTAAACACAGAGGTACGCTTCCTCACACCCCTCGTGCAGGATGGCAAGAGTTAACAGGAGCTCCCTGAGCCGCACGTAAGCCATGTGCTCGCAGAGCTGTGGTAATCCAGTGCTGGAATGTCCCCTTGGCTTTCCTCCTGTCTCCCTGGAGAAATGAGGCTCCTGTCACACCTTAAAAAGCTTAATTAGCCCTTCCAACACCTGCTGGTTACCAGCAGCATTTGCAAACACAAAACACTCCTTCCCAGCCTCTGCCAGGAGAGGCAGAGCTCATATAAACATGTCAGGCAGGATGGTGCGGGTGGTGTGCGGCTCTGCGGCGCCGGGATGTGGGACGAGAACGATTACTTTATAACCTTGACATGCCGGAGCAGATGAGAGAAAACAGACCATACAGCAGCAGATCAGCTGATTGAGATCCAGACAACTATCAGTAACGGCCCACATCGAACCTGCCCTTCCCAGGGTCTCTGCTAAGTTTCCTATTTATCCAACGCTGCAGTCATGTTTTTACACGGCTACAACGGTGAAACAGCTGCTTTTGTACCTACATGAGTCAACAGAGCTGTCCCACCCTTGCACATTTCACAGAGTCATTTTCATCTTGGCGGAACTTTCTGGACAACCCGAGCAAACGAGTCGGCTCAGCGGCTAGTTCAGACCTCACTGCCGGAATGACTGTTCTAGCATCATTCACAGGTAGGTCAGGCTCAGATATCACATGTATGTGTGTGAACACATGGGGGTATGCAGAAGGCCCAGGGAAGAGCAAGCAGGAGGGGCAGCCCTGAGTGTCAGGTGTGAGTCAGGTGTCCATCTCCTCCTTAGGCAAACAGCCCAGGAGGCAGGTCCAATGAGCGCATACCTGAGCCGACCTTCTCAGCCTCGTGCGCGGCTCCCCACCGGCCCCCCCTCCCTCCCCCACATAGCTCACATTCCTCTACCCTGCCTCCGATTCATCTAACCTTCCCCCGTGGTGCTTTTCCACAGTCTGTGTTGTCCTGAGGGGCATTTCTGGGGTCAGGGACACATGGGTGCCAGGCCTGCGGCCCGCTGCAGTTGGGTTTAGCGATTTGGACCAGTGGTCTGGGACGTGCCCCATTGCTCACACGCTGACCAGCACGCAAGGTCACCTTACAACCTCAGTCTTAGCCTGGTACCTAAATAATGGAAACAAAATGAGCAGTGGATGGCATGGTGGATAGAACTGCCTTCCTGCACTGGTTTCGAATCCCACCTCCTGCTGTAGTGCCCTTGACCAGGGTACTTACTTTGAACTGATAGAGTAAAAATTGCCTGACTGTGTGAACAGATGAATCAGTGCGAATGTGTCTCATGACTCCTGCACTATACATCTGTGAACATTAAGGAAACAGAGACCAATCGGTCTTATAATCCTTGACTACACCACCTAACCATGCAACCAAACCTACAAGCTAGCCCCGCCCCCTAATCATACCCCATCTAACTCACCTGGTAAGTCCGCTCAGGACTCCACCCCCATAAAGGTTTGCAGAGAGATCCCCTTACCAATGATTGGGGGCTCGATGCCCAGACAATATCCCCAGAAGTCCGGGCAGCAGTCGGAAACCGTGCGGTTGCAGAACAGGTCGCAGTAGCAGATGGTGCCCAGGTACGGCATGGTGCACTGGTCATCACGTCCAGGGCAGCAGCCACCGCGCCTCCCGCAATACGACCCAAACGGGTCGCGGATCCCGCCGCGGTGTAGGGGGCTGTTTAGCTCGCGTCTCCTTCGGGACACGCGGCTCGCCATACCCTCCTCCACCACCAGGAGGAGCCCCATCATGACCACCAGTAACAACTTCATCGTTGACCTGGACAAAAGGCAAAATGCCAAATTTAGATGCTGGACATGGAATGAAACACACCAACACCTTTGACAAGGGAGCTCATGGGAAATCAAGTCAAAGCCAAGCTGTGGGCCTCAGTTTTCCTTGTTACCTGGATCTACATCTATTGACTACCTTGATCAAGGATACCACAGCAGGAGATGGGATTTGAACCACCATCCTTCAAGTACAAGCCCATTATTCATTTAATGTAAATAAATCTGTGTAAGAACACACATGTATTTCATGGTGGAAAGGAAAGGTTCAGCTGCCTGGGCGCTAAACTGATTGCTGCCAACATGTTCTAAACAGTCAGGTTTGCTGAGCACCAGATTCATTGCTGTGCTGCTCAGTTGCCATGGTTACACTCACAGCAAAGTATCTCGAAGGCAGCGAGGAGGCAGAGACTTTCCACAGGTGGTCAAATTCACATTCGTCACCATCTCATCTGCCACACACGCAGTGGGAAGCGACACACTAGTGCCGCTTGACCGTGTGAGCGATCCAGGGAGTACTTTCACACACACCACACAACTGGGATGTTCATGGAGTAGAACCCACTGCCTTCTTGCTACTGATCTTTTCTGTGACACAACATGTATAAACCTCTCAGCTCTGTGAGCCACCAAACCTTCATATACACACATGCGCATATTTTAAAGTTTGATCTATGTTCTAGTTTTGAATGTTTAAACTTAACATTTTAATACAGCCCAGAAATGCATAGTAATAATACTAGTCTGGCATTTCTGCAAGAGATGAAATGGTGCGTCTGACAAACAGACTGATACACCAAGCTGACGCCCCGGCGAGTCTCTGCTCATGTGGGCAGAGCTCTTGGTTACCCCTCACCCCATCTTCCTCAAACCCAAGGCGTACTTGAGTGTGTTGGGGTCCCCAGGTGGGCAAAGCAAGGGTGCCAACAGGTTACATAAACAGTGTTATTATTAACCTCCTATAATGCCCTGCCCCAAGGGGGGTGGTGCCTCAGAAAACTGCAGAGCAAAGGAGTTTTCTGCATGACTGTGCCTTTTGTTAGAGTGTGTGATCTCCCACTCTCTCACACACACACAAACACGCGCACAACTGTGCCCCAGTGAAATTTTACACATTTTGTTGTGTCCCACTCTGCTCCCCACATCCATCTTCCTCCTCAACCATCAACATCGCAAACACCCCCATCGTATTTGTGACGGGACTACTGTGCGGTGGTGTGTAGGTTGAGCAAAACAGGGAGTGTAGCGTAAACGCAGTAAATCATGTGTTGCTGTGCTGAGCCGCCGCACACAGAGAATGGACGTCATGACACGTGTGGACTTATTTGGAAGATGGGATGTGATTGTGACAGAGAAGGAGCAGGTGAGATGGGGACAGTGACACTCCACCAGAGGGAGGTGTTTCAGACCACAGCAAACGCCGCCAGCGACAACTGCGGGGATCGAACCTTTTACCCCTCACCTTCTCACAGTTACTGGGGTAGTTCAGCCTCAACCTGAATATGCCCCCCCCCCCCCGCAATGACGCATAATGCAGTATGGTCTGCAAACCTGGGAAAAAAGGCCCCATAACATACCATCATCAAAACTGAGGGTGTTCTTATAAAATAATTCACACACAAACACACACCTCCACCCCTCTACACATTTCACACCCAACACCGGCTTGATTGCCTGAACAATCTGGCAGCGAAGAGGAAAGAGCACTGAGACTTGCTGCTAGTTCTGGAATATTCTGCTGGGGGTGGTGGCCCAGCCCCTGAAACACCAGCGTAACCCCCACCACCACTGTGTATAGGGCCATCCAGCTGACTGGGAGCAGCGGTACCGGTCCTCCACAGCAAGTGGTACTGGTTCACAACCATGCCCCAGTGGTGTTCCATGGTGCCCCCCCACCCCTCATCCCCAGAAAACAACCGGTGCCAGGTTTGGCTGCCCCATGTCCCTGTTTCAACTGTGACCTCTGACCCTCGCATCCGCAGGAGAGCGGAGCAGGTGAAGGTTATCGCTCACCTGCACAAGGTATGATTGACACTTCTTCCTTTGGGGCTGTAATCCAGTGCAAGGTGCGAGATGTCTGGATGGTGCTCCCCTTCTGCGGCTGGTGTTTTCACACACGCTGAAACAGTGACACGGGTGCAGGTGTAAGTCAGAGCGGTGCTGCTGTCTGTCTCCCCAGGAGGCTCTGTATGATCAGCTGAGCCCAGGCTATTCTCTATATACTCACAGGGAGAGGAGGGTCTGACCCGCCCTTTCCACTCCCTCTCGCTCACTCACTCACCCACCCGCTCCTTCCTGCCCTGTATCCCCCCCCCCGCCTGGTCCCCATGTCCCACTCCACTCGCTCACCTCCCCACGTTGTTTTCCTCAAATCCATCTGACGAAGAATGTGGGAAGTGACTTCGGCTCATTGCTCCGCTGCCGCTCTCTGGAACCCATCTCTGTTGATGGTGTTCCTTACGTGGGAGGAAACAACCGTGTCTCTTTCTTCTGTACTTTAGATCCTGTTTGAAGTTAAACTGTTACAGAATGTGGCTGCAAAACTGACCTGCAACCTCAGACACACCCTTGTGGCCACCTGTTGAACTGCATATACGGAGCTACAGAGGTGGACACTGACTTGCTAGAGCGGATGCTGGAGAAGCACCTGTGCTCAAATCCTGCCTCCTGCTGTAGTGCTCTTGTTAGAGCTACCTGCCCTGAGTTGGTATAGTTAAAGTACTCCGTGCTACATGATAATCCTGTGGGCAGCTGCGTGGCCAGCTTTTCAGTGGCCGTCCAAGGTGCAACTGTGGTGCTGCCCCTCAGGCCCACCTCAGCGGGTTTCACTGTCCCCAGTGTGTCCAGTAAGACACCATATGAAGAGCCATCAGAAAACAGCTGCTTAATCCCCTTGTGTGGTGGCGGGTGCACATGTCCCTGAGAGACTCTGCAATGTCCAGAATTGATTCCCACAATAATCTGCTCAAGAGAAGACCGCAGACGCTCTTTACCCATTTATACTTCTTTGTACCCCTTTACACAGATAAATACTGACCAAAGCTCACTCCAATAAACACCCAGCCAGGACTTTAATAATCATCCAGTGTTCTTATCCAGCGTGGTGAAATTCCCTCCCACAGCATGTGGCGAAATGACTAGCTCCATCTGCTCTTACACACATTTGTAGCCCAGTGGGACAGTAAAAACACGGTGAGACACCGTGTTTCATGATGGCAACGGGACGGATAGCAGCTGGACAGGTGTCCATTTATATGTTTAGTTAGACGCCACATTCAGAACGTGAAGTCGTCTGAAAACCCCTTAATTCAGCAAATATTTTGCTGCATAAAGTGGAAATTTGTCCAATTCACCCAAGAATTTTCACTATCAATTCAGGGACAGAGATCACGAGCAGGAGGTGGGAATTGAACTTGAGATCTCCAAGTCCACTACAGACCTGCTCCATCAAACATAATTTGTGGGATTTAAGGTGCTATTGACAAAACACAAAAAAAAAAATTACTAAGAGTATTGTTTGCACAGATGTATCATGCATCACGAGTACATTCATACAGCAAAAAGAAATGTTCCTCCCACGGTACGTGGTCATCGCCACACCTCTCCATGCAGCCTGTCAACCACTAACAACTGTTAAACTGGCGAGGGGTCTGCAGCTGCCGTCATTTACCGTAATGTGCTGGGGGTCCTGGGCGCAGACCCCTGATGGACATGCCGAGTCAGACACTCATCACGGGACCGGGCGTGTGATTGCTCACGATAGCCGGTGACTCAGGACGCACAGCATGCTGCCTATAGGACAGAGGACAATTCAGCAACGGCATTTACGGTATGTGTGGGTTGGCCCTGGCCACTGAACAGTGAGTCACGCCTTCCAGATGTTGACCTGCTGCCCCCATGCCCGTGTTCTCCATAATCTGCGAGGAGATGAATAAAAGGGGAACCGTATGAGAGGAAGCTTTCAAACGTATCACTTCTTAGAAGCTGAACTCATGTCAGATGGGACCCTATGGACAGCACTTTGTGTTTGCTGCAGCAAAACATGATCACACTTTGTTCTGCTTGGCCAGTGAGTGGTGAGAGTCCTGCAAGCAGGACACTCGCCTTTTCAGTAAAACCGATTCAGGTAGGATAAGTCAGGTGGCTGGGTAGGGTGTAGACAAGGGCAGGGGCAGGGGTGGTCCCCATGAGGAACGGCAATGAGGACGACAGTCTGTACACTAACCCTTCCTGTGAAAGAATGTAAAAGTGGCCACATCAGCTAAGACAAAAAACAAAAGACTGTAGAAAAAAAATCAGCGTGAATTAGACAAGGAAAACATCAAGGTTTCGGTGAAGGCCAGGAGCTCGGCTGCAGATGGCTGCATGTTCCGGACTGTCGACCTTGGCGAATAATTTGTGCTGACAGCAGACAGACGGACCAGGAAAATCTCAGACACACGAATGCACATTCACCACGTCGAGCTCCCCCAGCAGCACCGCCTAGTGTTTCTGGGCCGCAGACAAAACATTCTCTACTGCCAGCTAAAAACAAAAGTTTTAGGAATTTGGGACGTGGAAATCTAAAGCAGGCAATGGCTGGAGAAATTGAACTAGTATCAATTTGACTGTGACATTTTGTTAACGTACATCCTGTGAAATACTGTGCCACTAATGACCGCCCCCATCACAGCTTCTTTTTGTCCTTCCCGGAACGTGTGCCCACTGAACTACAGCAAGCCGACTGTCACTTAAAAGCGTCTGTCAGATTAATAAATCATGAGGTGACATTTTAGCACGAGACCCTGTCTGAACAGCTACAGATGAGCCACCACAAGCCTCATCCATATAAGCATAAAATCAGACATTTCTTTTTTGCAGAATAAAAAAAAACCTCAGTGCCATTTCCTGACAGCGATGCAAGGAGACAAAACGCAGTCAGTCTTGGTGATGCTGATGAAGCCCTGTGACAAGCAAGGTGGACCGGGGTCAAGAGTGAGACGTCACATGGAAAATTAACACAAAATAAACTGACTCTGCAAATGAAATCAAAAAATTACTGATCCATTACTTTCACAAGCCTCCACAAAAACGTCACATTCATCACAAGATTTCCTCTCAGCTAATATTGTGTTCCTCTTTCCAGAGCCCCGTCATTTGTCATCACGTAAACCTGAGTGACCTTCAAATCTGTCAGGGACTGTAGTTCAGCTCCTGGCATTGCATCACTCCCCCCCAGACAGCCAAACTACAACACACAAGCACACCTCTAGTCTTTCTACAGGTGAACAGGCTGCTGACGTCGCAGGGAACTAAAGACCAATCATGGTGAGAGGGACCACCATGCAGCTCACCTGAGGCACTCTCTAACCTGGCGTCGGCGCAGGACCAGCAGCTTCCCGTCTGGCTGCTTTGTTCCTGCCTGCAGTGGGGACAAGCTGGGTCATGCCGATCAACTCTGAACCCACACTTTGGAAAACAGACCCGGGTTATGTGTGTGTGTGTGGGGGGGGGGGGTTTAATTGAGAGCAAAAGGGGGTGGATGCAGGGGAGAAACAGCCTTGATTTGACAAAACGCATCAAAGAAATATGAACCTTAAACTGAAAAACATACCTTTACTCACCAGTTGACATGAAAGAGTTTGTATTTGAGGCCAAGTTACTCTACATTATACCTTGTTGCTACCACGGTATTAACCTTTCTCAATGACTGTACTGTAGGCAAACTCAACAGTAATGCATTTTCCTGCAATTATCTTTCTAACTATTGACAGTTATATTCAGGAGTTAGTTAAACCCCAAATCGACATTCTGAGAAAAAACAGCACGAGGTTGACCGTCGGGGTGAAACTAAGAACTTGATGCTGTACGTTGGAAGATGGGGGAAACAGAGAAGGAATCCAGTTAGGCAGGACAATACAATTAAAATCCAATAAAATAATCTATCTACCGCTTTCTGTGGCTGGGGACTTTTTGTTTTTCCCTCCTCAGCTGCCTGCCATGTCTGTATGAGTCTTTGGTCAGCCTTCTGTCACTATGAGAGAAGAGCTGTATAAAAACATGAATTATTGTTTACGTGTGTAAATTAGACCACGCCATACAGATACAGTGCGCACTGATGACATTTCACACCCGACCACAGTATTCCTATTAAGATGGTTCTGTGTGTAAACAGCAGGTTCTCTCTCGGTGCTTGCAAGTGGGCAGCGATTTAAAATCTCCAACGTGCCAGAGGTCACACTGGCTCATGTCAGGTTTGCGCCATTTTGCTGTGGATATTCAGTACTGCAGGGCTTAACTTGTGCTCCTGGGTTGTTCTGCTGGTTGACTCAAACCCAGAGGCACAGAACATGAATTATTATTTAAGCAAGTCGTGAAGTTGCCTGTTGTATTTGCTAGGCAACTGAAAACAATGAAAACAGAGCAACGTGAAGCAAGTCATCGCCTTGCTTTTGGCCTTCAAGCCTCGGCTGGGATTTTTCTTACACCTCAGCATTTCAAAATTTTTTAGCAAGACACACAATGGGATACACCGTATAAATATACACCTGCATACAGCATAATGTATAAAATATGACTGTAAATTTACAGGAGTTTGCAAAGACACAAGTGGCCACATTAGGTGTACAGAGTGGGCACTATGGCCGAGTGTGTGTGTGTGTGTGTAGCTAGGGGGTCGGGGCAGTACACCACCACTCCCACCCCCACCCCAAATAATGTTACCATGCCAGCCGCTGATGGGGGGGGGGGGGGGTCGCCAGAAGTGGTCCAGCTCCTGCCATGCCCCTCCCCCATTCCCAGAGGAGATGTGGGGTCACTTGGAGAGATGACATCATCCAGTAACACTCCCCCCCCCCACTGTAATGACCCCACTTTGAACTGTACACAGTCTAATGACCAAAACTAAGCCAAACCCATCACGAACTTCATGGAGAAAAAAAAAATGTCACTCAGCACTAAGACAACATCCCCTAGTAGCAGAGCATCTTCAATAACTTGTGATTTCTAACTAATATGCTAAAGGTTAGGTAGTAGGTCCTAGTAGGAGGTCTTCAGGACCAGTGCTATCCCCTCCCATACTCTGGGATACAGGTTACCATGGTAATAGGCTCCTGGCCAAAGTAGCCCAATGTCTAGGGACAGAATGTCACCCGGAGGAATAGGAGTACATCTGCCAGATAAATGAAAGGTCTGCAGCCACCAGTGAGATACGAATCCTGTGGTCAGCAGCTGGTCACCCACAGCCCTGGCAGCCATTACAGCAGTTCTGACAACCACCTTCTCATCCTCTTCTGCGATCACTGAAGACATGACCTGACAGGTACAGTCTTGTTCTACTCTTAAATACAGACAGAAAATATTGATATTTCTTGGTTGAATCAGTGTCACGTGTCTTCTCATTTTCCGCCTCGCTCCCTGATCACGAAGGGTCAGCAGAAGGCGATGTTGTCAGACAGAGACACTGTGCAGAACGGATGTTCACAGGGCAGAGCTCAGGCCAGCATGTTTGGGGGGGGGGCAGTATCGCATTGCTCACTGGGGGTCACACTATGGCAACCGAGACAGAACAACAACTTCGTGCTGGGAGAGGAAAAAGTGATGCGAGACCCAAAGACCTGCATGCCCACTTTGACAGGGAGCTTAACAGCAGTTTCCCAGAGCTGCTGTCTAGACAACTGTCCCTTGACTTGAGAAAGGAGGGGGGCTGCCACTTAATTTGTCCCATAAGGTAAAAACCTATGCAAACCTACAGCCACTTCCTGGCTCAATGAGCAGAAAGGAATAAGCAGCACCAGCACTTAAACTTAAAAATTGCACTTGTCATAGACCTACAGAAGGAAAGTTAAAATCATTTAAATATCTCTTCAGATATATACCACCACTGGAGTGGGCAGCCATTAGTACTTGAACCCTCAGAAGTTCATTTTTCCTGACCTTGTTGCTGCCAGCAGCCTTATTTAGACAGTTACCCCTCTGCTGGAGTTAACAACAGATCACTTGTGTTGTGTGATTTCCTTTGTTGGTCATCCTTAGGACTCTTGTTCACCACTCTGCATCATACTGTGGAGAACAGCACTAGATAAATTAAAAATTAAGTCGCTATGAATATCCCATGATAACTTCATAATTTTCCTGGAGGAAACCGGCTCTGGGAACCGGCTCTAAAACATCAATCGAAAAGTGCAAAGGTCATACTGTAAATGTGTAGGGAACTGTCCCCAAATGTCATCATCACCACTAGTGACCTCTGCTTCCAGGAGTGGACGTTGACGCGTCACCTCCATCCTGAATGGAGAGGCAGTCCACCTCAGATGGGTTACGATGGTGGGCACCACTAGGATATGACGGCTGTAGATGTTCGACACAGTTACTGCACAGTAGACGGGTTCGGAAGAAGTTTCACTTTTAAAACCTTTAAAGAGCACAACACCTTCAACAGATGGATGTATGAGACTGAGGATCAGAGGATCGCAGCCTCTCCGCTCATCCACAGCACTGCTCGGGCAGGAGGGCCTCATCAGAAACTCGGGGGCCAGAACCCCACCAGACAGCTAATATAGTAATACTGGGAACACTTATTCTTGCTCATCCTTGGGCAAGTTGCTGCAGCGTCCTTCCTGTAGCAGATTCTCAGGATTCCTCAGATAGAGTACCACTGCTGTCAAGGAACAATAATGGAGGAAATGGCAAACAAAAGGGGACGGAAAGCCAAATGGAGACACAATAAAGTCTTGATGTTTCTTGTGCGAATGGCAGCACCGGGGGAAGGATGTGGGCGCCAGACTGGCGAACACATGGTCGACTTTACCCCCCCGTCAATGAGAGCTACACCTGGCTGTGGTAAGGCATGTGGCCCAGGTAAAGGTAAAGTGCCAGAAAGACACTGGAGGTGTTGCTTGTATCAGTGTGTTATATAAGGACACAGAAGAATAGTCTGTGGTTTCTGGGACTGACATCCATAAATCAATACATACTCTGATGAAATTAACCAGCTCAAGGGGTTGGGGAACTGAATATGAGATCACAAATATGTAGTATTCCTTTGGGAGCAAACAACCAAACTGTCACACAGCCACATCACTTAATTACACGATAAAATAATCTAAGAAAATGACCACCATCCCAGGAATTGTTCCAGCGGAAATATAGATATGAGACCTCACAGGAAACCAGGCCATGCAGAAGATGGACTTAGAGACGTCTCTGTAGGACAATCAACACTTTCCCATTTCCTGTCTGCAGAGCGCCTGTTTGACTGGAGTCTAAACACAAACATTTAATCAGCGAAAATGAACACTAATTATGCTTTATGTTTCTGAAAAAATTACTCATATGTTCTAAACATTCAAATCAAAGTAACACACACACACACACACACAATACAGACACGACACACAACTCAGTTGCCACACAAACCCAAGAAGCTATAAAATTAAATTATCCATTGAAATGAGAAATTTGTGCAACAGAACCGTTTGATCCTGTGTGTAATTTTGATAAAAAGTAGTTATATTAAATATTGTAAATGTCTTATGAATGAGAATAATGACTAGGAACATAAAACGAATCTGAAATCAAACCCAATTTGGATACAATGTGCCAGAATTGGCCGTTTCACAATGAAGCTATTATTTTGTACTGAAGAGAACCACATGAGACAATATTGGCCATTTTACACGGAGCTCTGACGGGACATGGACCAGCTGTGCTGCGGGTGACTAAGGGTGACCACAATGATGGGCTTTTGTCCCCTCAGAATACAACGGCGTCACTCACATCTGCAGCCAGAGTCTGGTCAGAATCGACAGCGGCGCTGAAGTGTCTCCTGATCGAAACACTGCCCGTTCCTTCGTGGCTGGAATGCTGACAACTGTGAGACGGGGAAGGAGGAGGCGGCCTCAGCTGGGGCACGTCGACAGCTTGCAGATAGCTTCAACAGGTCAAGAAAGGGTTAGTCGGCCATCTTTTGATTCAAACCTCCTCATAAAAAAAAAGTGTCTCAAAAAGTTGGAGAACATCTTAATAAAAGGAACCTGATAGCTGCATTACCTGTCAGTCTCTGTCGATGCCAGGAAACCGCTTCACGGACATTTTTGTTTGATCTTGAAAACAGCAATATTATGGTTAATCTTTAACCGCATCCCCTCTGGAAAACAATGTGCAAGAAATTAATATTTCCCATTTCTTATGGAATGAGAGTGTGGTTATACTGTCGAATCCGCTTAAGTGGATTCTGTCCCCATGGTACCATTTTGGTCCTAATCAGGGACATCAGTCAAAGGGACAAGTTCTGGTAAGACGATAATTTGCTAAAGTGAATAAAATTTTGAAACCCCGTAGCCCATAGTCCTATTTAAACAACAGCAGTTAAGGGGATACACACTACTGGCCCCTTTAACTGGTTTACGATCACCAAACTGGGGCACCACCACTTGCACGAGTGACCACTTCTCAGTTGGCAGGTGGAGGGGGATGTTGGTTGAGCAGAACGATGACCACAAACTACACCACATAAACCACTGACCAACTGAGGTCTAATGGGAGAACCCTTTGCATGTCAGTTAAGTTTTTCATGCTAAAGCATGTTTACTCTTTCAGGGATTTAGTACCACCACACTGCATTCTAACAAAACACACCCTGCATCGTTCTATGGCAGCCAGTAGCTGCACCCCGATAAACAAACTTCCAACAGAGGATACTGAACCTGGGCATAAATGGAGGGGGGTGGGTCTGGGACGACAGGTCTCACTGCTGAGCCATCCGGAGGTGTCGTGGGCCTAAGTCAGTGAAACACCGATGAAGGATGGTGCCTACCTGATGACCCCGGCGAAGAGCTTACAAGGTGGCGTGTTAGGGTGTATAGTGTGTTAGGGTTGGAGGGGAGTAGGTGGGTAGGTTGCTAGGTGGGTAGGGTAGGGCTCTATGCTTCATCCCAAGTGGGTAAGCGCAGGATATCTGTCAACTTATCCTGTATATTCGTAAGTAATGTGCTGTATAATGGACCATTCTGCAAACGGACGGCGAACTCTACACCTTTCAGGACTAGTACATGTGCATAATAAATAATACTTCTGAACCCTCATGACTGCATGCATTGTTCTTTTAGCTGGTAATTCCTAGCGTGCAAAACACAATGACGGAAAAGTGAACACTTCGAAAAAGCCGATACCGTCTGCCTGGTGCCAAGACTGTTCACCACGGCGGAATCGACTGCACAGTGAAGAGCGAAAAGCAAAACTTGCTGTTTGTCAGCTCCCTCTAATGGCCAGCAGGTGCACCAGCCTTGGTCCTCAAGCAGGGTTTTCTGGAAACACAACCAGTAACAGTGAGTTCGCCACATATACACGCAAAAACAACGATCCGCTGTCCCGGCACCAGCACCCTTCGCGATCGACCATCAACCTGAACCGCCTCACCAGGAGTCCTCGTCCACAAACACCTTCCCTTTATACTCCAACACTTGTGACGCTCACTATTAACAGCTAAATGATCCTTCAAGTTAAATTCTAATATATTATATTCTTGACTTGCACATTTCAACTCAGGGACATCCAACATTATCCAAGTCGTCACTGAACCAACAACCAGATCCTCACAGCAAAATCACATTCAATGGCTCTGAAAAATTACAGCCACGTCTGAACTGCAGGCCGTTTTATGACTTCAGCGAGAAACACATGATAATAACAGACTAATCGTCCATTTCATCTAAATTTTGTACTTTTTCTTGCCCAGATATAATTCAAACAGGCATAATTGACCTCTGTGACTCATGTTCTCATCCACACATCACCATGTGGGATTACTGAACATTATCAGGGGGACATTTTCTGCTAACATGGTGACCTCATGTTGTCTTATTAGGGGCATCTTTTCCCCAAAATGAGGAGGATTGAAAAGGCAAAAAAAGTTTCTGTGTTCCCTGTAACCCAGATGATGTTTCTGTCCAGAGGGACCCGCCTTGTCTGAAGGTCAAAACGCCGTTTAACACCAACTGCATTTCTTAGTAACTTTCCACACACAAAGCCACAAAGTCAAATCACTCCGTAAAGTACATCCGTCTTACAGCGAATATCGAAATATTTTTTAAACGCTGACAAACGTGGGCCTTCTACGCGGCTTTACTAATGTAACTCCTTATTTTCCAATGCTTCCGAGTAGAAGAAGTAATGGAATTTATGTAAACTACGTCAAATCGCAGTATAAGAAAATGTCACAGCAACAACTGAACAGCCGCATTCTGCTGCTTCGCGCCTCTCGAGACCGGGGCTCACGTTCGCGTGCAAATCGGTCTTCGCGGTGGAGGATCCACTTCCGTTTGAGCCGCGCGCTCGGGGCCCGTTTCCGGCTCGGCGAATAAAGGGGTTGTGAATAAAACATGGCCCCGGACAGCTGTGGGGTCATAAATAAACAACAAACCCGTTTTCGCCCAAGAAAAAAAGCCGGCAAAACTACATAATTGAGGGATTTTTAAAACTGTTTTAACTTCAACGCTTAAATTTCACGTAGCCCGTTAGTAAACATTTCGTATCTTTTTCTCCACAAGAACTTAAGTTGTCCTTGTTAAAATCGGTTTTTCTGAAACATTCATTTTCAATAGTCATATGTTCGAACAGAGAACAATGCGAGCTCAGCTTAAACAGCTCGTAGCCACAGCCACCATTTTTACCATCACGATTTTCATGGCTCTCGGGGTCAAACAGGCCCGCCGTTAATACATTTTCAACCGATTACCAAACACCTTTAATGTATTTTTTATTTATGAGTATTAACTCATAAGACGCGCTGTAGTGAAAACACTGCAGGACACGAGACCCCCCCCCCCCCCACTGACTTCCGATCGATTAAGTTTTTCCTCTAAATGAAAGCAGCCGGTTGTCAAACTATACAGTAAATGCTGTATAAACAATTCGTTTTGACTCTAGATCGAAATTTCTTTAGAAAAAAAACAACTATTGTTCCCTTCGCTGACTTGAGTCATTTTTCACAATTTGATTTAGAACCATGTGGAAACAATAAGGAAAATGTATCGGCTGTAGACAATGAAAACAGTTTAAAAGTCACTTTGAGTGTAAAAACAGAAGGGAAGAGACCAGCACTCTCAGACTATTTCATCTTCAGAAAACTTTATTGAGACATAAGTTAATAAAGTGAGGTACTATATTATACCAAGATATTTTAAGGACATCATCTGTGCAAGAAATCTTTAGGAATAATGAGCTCATTATTTCCTCGAATCTCATTGGAAGACCTCTTTATTTAACACTTTATTGCTTTACAATCATTTTTAGTTATAATACTTGTATGTTACGAGGCAAACACGCAAGGCTGTGAAATGGAACAAATGAACGAAGGCAATTCAGAGGACCCAACACATGCATAAGGCCAGACCGTGCACGGCCACCCCCCCGGACCACACGCTGGGGGCGGGAGGAAGGGTGTGCGTTTGCCCCCCCAAAGGACGCGTTTGCACACTGAAAACATGCGACGGCCGTGCGAGACGAGCTGCTGTCCGGCTGCAGAGCCTCGAAGCCCGAGTTACTCACAGTGTTGCTGCGGCCACAGTGTGAGAAACGGAGGAGGATTTTTCAATTAAACATTCACAGGCTTAATCACCATAATAAGTATGATTAAGTAAGCATTCCCATTTGAGTAACATTTAGCTGAGTCTATAAAACAACCGAGTTGAATTATGACGGCATTCAGTAAAATGGGCCTTAAAGTGGCACTAAACTACGTAGTGAGCTTGTGTACGGAAGGGGGAGGGGCCAAAACCGATGGGTGTTGTACAGCAGAAGCCTGTCGAACCCGAGACCCGGGGTGAAGAAGGCACAACTTTACAGGTTATTTAAACAGTTGATTTATGTCCCGATGAAAGCGGCGCTTCCGAACTGCCTGGATGATTTTGGCGTGAACCTTCCCTCTAGTGTGTTGAAAGAGTGAAAATGCGGTCTGAACTCACGGAGAGACAGTGTAACAGTACAGACATTTTCTCTCAGACACCAGTCATTCCTCGCAGACAAAATACTACTTTGATGACGTTCCTAACAGAGGTAAAACAATTCTTTCTCATCTATTCTTAAGTTTTACTATGGCTTTTAATATCAGTATTAAAAATCAAGAAAATACCATCAGAGCACTTTAGTGTCACGTGTAGGAAAATGAAAAGAAAAACATCATAAATGTATACTTTGCAAAACGACTCTGAGCGTGTTAGTTGTATGCGGTACATTTTGTTGAACATGAGGATTCCAGTTGTGTCCATTAAAATGGTAAATGAGTAAATGCCACGATGAAGAAAGAGTAAGGAACTAAAGTGTGAAGCTTCTGAGACACGGTTGTGTTGTGCACTGTACTGTGGACTTGAGCCAAAGTTCCTTCTAAAGCTGTAAATAAGTTCAAGTTTCAGGTTTTTCTACACGCAGTATTTAGCCTACATTGCTGACTGTATCTGTGTACAAAACGGAACCTAAAGTGATTTCTGCAGTCTTCAGAAAACGCAGCATCATTAAACTTCACGCGGCACGGTGACCAGTGACGAGAAGCACAGTGGTGGTGACACGCGGTGAAAGCCACTTGTGCTGCACAACCCAAATATACAACACCCATTTTTAAAAAGCAGTTTGAAGAGTGTCGGTTTACAGGTCAGATTACACAGGACTCTCTGTGTCTCTGTGTGTGTAGTTTACAAAATGGTCCGATTTTGAGAGAACATCCTGGAATCATCAGAAGCACTTGAAGATGGGGCTGAACCGGTCATAATAAGCACATTTCTTAGAAGACATTTATATATTCAAAAATAAATACTGCAGTGGATGATGACAAGCCATGTATTTCCACCTGAAATTACACTTCATGTTATCAACTGCCATCGTCCCTCTGAATCAACCCCCGTCCAGCCCTGGGCCATACTTGCCACCAGCATGTGTGACATCACACCACTCGGTGGAGGTTTATAATTTACTTTTGTTTCTTCCGCCTGCTGAGTGGCCTCCTCTGATGGTACAACAACCTGAGTATGGTGGGAATCTGGGAAAATCCCTGTGAGGAGGAAAAAAACTGTTGATTTCCTTTTGGACAGTAACTGGGTGGTGCCGAAGGTCATCAGGGTCACCGAGGTCTGGGTCCTCCAGGTTGTCAGATGGACTGAAAGACTGAGCTGAAGAGGGGCTGCCCGTTTGCTCTCTGTCCAGCTACGTGTAGACGAGACACATCCATGAAGGTGTGCCCCGTGATAAAGGAGGCGATGAAAAGTGAAAAGCACATTCGCTGGAAGCTCGAAGACTGGCACAGATATCCATGGTGGAATCCAGCAGAGCTGTAAAGACACAGCCCCTCCCCGAACCTTAAAAATATATTTACAACTCCTTGGGATGTCTATAAATTACTAATAAAGAAGCAAAAAAATGAGAAAAGTTACTTATCTCTGAAAACTATGAAAACTGACAGCTGTGCACAGTGTGTGTCCTGCATTGCTGCGATGTGTGTCGAACAGCGCTTGCATATCAGTAGTTAGGCAGCCTTCGCCCAGGGAGGAACACATGGAGCGAGTCCTTGCAGCGCCTTAGCGGGGCCACTGTCTCCTTGTGGACACGCGTTGTAACAGCAGCCTCCGGACGTAGTGACATTTCTCCCAGCAGCTTTAGCTGTACAGGATCTTCACAGCAGGAAAAGAGGACAAAGCCGAGGCGAGGAAAGGGAGGTGAACGGAAAAGAGGGAAAGGAGCATAAAAATGGGAAATGAGGTGAGGGAAAACGAAAGGTAAAATTTTGTGCTTGTAGGGGAGTGAGGAAAATAAGACGGGTACAGTTTGGGGTAAACAAGAAAAGTGAGAATAGAAACATTAAGATGCTGGGGAGGGTGTGGAACAAGAGACGGGGATCACCACAAGGGGTCCCTTCAACTCAGTCCATGTTGTTGCTCTCGGAGCGGGAGATGTTGAGGGTGTTGGCAGAGGGAAAGCGCTCCTGGAGGTCAGTGGGACTGTGGTAGTCAGACGTGAGGTCAGGCTCCAGCAGGGAGGACAGTGTGACGTGGGAGGATCCCTTCTTCAAACACTGCGTGTAAAAGTTCAACAGCAGGTCCAGCTTGTTCTCGATTGACTGAACCTGTGAATCATGCGGGACTTTAGCATTCTTCACATGACTGTTTTAACAAAGATGCTGTTTATGAGTGACAATAACATCTTACCATCTTTACTCAAATAGTTCAATAAGGCATTAAAAAAACAGCTTCCCCATCTTGAGAGCTTTTCACTTGCATTTAGTGTATCTGTAAAATGCTGCACCTGCTGATCATGCAACCTCTTCTAGGTACGTTGATCGGATTGAAGTGACTTCGTGTACCTGCTTCTCCACTTTAGCAACACGGCCCATCATGCTAAGCTCATCGAGAGGGTCCAGGTCTGGTTGGGTTTTTTCCCCCTTTTCACTCCGCATCTTCTTGTCAGGCTGAATGGCTCCCCGCCCCACAATCTGATCCACTCTGCAGGGCAAACACAAGCGACAGTTGTTGTGTAAGTTCTCTTTGTTTTTCTCAATCATGTCTAAGTGTGTGTGGAGGGCCCAGGGCAGGCCTTCTACCTGCTTTGCAGGCTCTTAATGCGGCCAAGCATGTCCAGATGTCCAGCGGAGTACTGCTCGATGACATCCTTCACGTCGTACGGACGGAGCGTTTCCTTGAACTTGCGCTTGGCCACCAGGAATTTTAGGATCCTGCACACAGCGAAAGCACTGGTTCACTCGTGAAAGTGAGTCTGCGTTTCCAGTACCCTGGGCCTGCTGAAAAGCAAGTTAGTAGAGCAAGAGGGTTGTTACAAATCACAGGAGGACTTCAGTCGTCAGGACGTTTGACCAGTAGCACAAGTGGTCATTGGCTATTGTTTGTAAAAAGGAGCAATTACACAGTGTAGATGAGAACAGTAGCCTTTAAAGTTCAAAATAATCAGCTCACTAGCGATACAATTTAAACTGTGAGTCAGGGCTTTAATCACACTTCTGGTGCGATGGGTGAACGGGAAACTCCCGTTGCTGTGATTCTTTGAACTCATAACATCAGGAAGAGTGTGTTTTGTCGGCAAGGGCCCCTTCCTCTACTCTGCTCTCTTCTGGAAGAAGAAAGCTGGTTCTCCTTTTATTTGGCACCATATTTACCCCCCCCAGGGCTGCTGGTTCGGCAGAAAACGGAACCACAAATGTCAAACCAAAAGCAAACGCAAAACAGCAGCACTTAACCTGTCATTCTCTGCCATGATGGATGTCTTCATAATGGCCTGTGGGAAGTCAGAGCTGAAGGGGGCTTCTAATTGATTTTATTTCATCTGTTTTATGAGGAAGCCCTATCTCTCACAAACAGAAGGGCAAGCAGTGGGATATCAGTTCTTAGACCTGCGTTCCTCGGTTTTTAGCTCTGTGCTCACAGACATCTGAACCTACAATAGACACTGCGCTTGATCACACCCAGTAAGGAGCATTTATGTTATTATATGTGCACTTAGCTGTTATCTTTATACAAAACAACATCATTTACAATTTTACTTGGTTATATATTTGGATATTTCAAGTATTTCCAGTTAATTCAGCTTTCATGGAGTAACCTTAGGGTGCAAAAAATGTACAGTTAGAAGTTTACTGAGGCTGTGTAGCCCTGGACCACATTCTTGACTATGCAGTTCTGGGACAGAGAGGTCACATCTGGCATGGCAGCTTTCAGCGCACACTAAAAAGTTGAACTCTGCGTTTTCTTGATGAGACCCACATTTTTCTTTTTACAAGTTTTGGCCTCGATGGGGCTCAAATGTTTGGGGGGGGGGGTGCAAAAGACAAGAAAAGGGGGAAAGAGAAGACCCCAAAAACCTAATTTATTTTTAATTTATAGCACTCCCCCCACCCACTAAGAGCTTTCTGTGAGAAGTGCTGACAAGCAAAGGGCAAATGATTATGTACCCCAACACTACAGTACAGCTGTTCCCATCCGTGGGCAAACCTCTGTCTCCCTGGACCTTAATCTGGTGCTGCATCTGACTGCGCTCACATGGTAACAGCAGCTACGCTAGCCTGTCTTGGAAACACCACTGTTGAACCCCTGAGGAGAAAAATGCCTTAAGATGCAGTTTTGGTACATACCCAGCTATATTTACCACAGATTATGTGTAAAAATGCTCACACAGTAGGTTGCCCCAAATAACTGTGTTGCTAAGCACACAAGCAGTGGCGCTATCTGTACTTTAAAGACCTGGTGAGAGTGAATGAGTAAACATCCTCTAGTATTCACATTCACGCACAGGAGACGTTAACAGTTTATGAATGAAGGCAAATCCCCCAAAATAAATTGAGTGTCTGATTAAACCCATAATTTTTACTTCCTTCTGGGGGCTGACGTCTTGTTTCCACCCAGTGAAGATTAAGGGATATTTACAGGCCCCATGCAAGCTGCAGGGGTAAACAGCCAAACACACACTCCGCTCTGTTGTTTCCGCTCCTACACACCACACACATCTCATCCCGCTACACTGATGAAATGTATGAGTGCATTCAAAGGGAAACGTCAGCACTTTGCCAGTCGCTAATTTTACCTTTTTTCTACAACATCCATCTTTGTTGAAGTACCTGCATGGTAAAAATGTGATATTTCTGTAGTCTGCTAATGTGCCTTGTGGGGGCTGAACACCTGGCGACCCACACAGGTACCAGCCGGCCACAGCAGGCAGTAGGAGAGTGCGGCTGCTGAAGTCTACCAACGCAGCGAACGCAGGATCAGCCGCTGTCCACCTGGACCAACAGTAATTACTTTGCTCACATCACATGGATTGAGCTCACCGTGGATTAAGGCTGAAAAAGTGTCCGTGCATCACAAACACTATTATATACAATGATCCCCCTGTTCTCCAAAACTTACAGCCTTGGGTCATTGATTGTTAATACATCATCACCCACATTGTCTGATGCAGGTTAAAAATGCTAGATTACCTCTATGAGGAACATTTTTAGAAAAGCTACACTGAAGTATTTTGATATCGCTGAAGAGACTGTATTATGCAAGTAAGGGAGATCTGGTTCCAAGAAAAGTACCTGCCAAAACAGGACCTTGAGAGCACCTGTGTTCAAGCTCAGCACAATTCAGAAGTTTAATGAGTGCATGCATGCATACAATTCCCTCTCTCACCTCCACCCTTCCGCTTTCTCCCCTGCCTGTAACATTACATCGGTTTAAGGATATTAAAGATCTGCATACATTACCAAAGTTTCTGTACGGGTATCGATTAAGATGCTAAGTTAAAAACCACCTAAGCATCTTAATTGTTTTTAACAGCAGAAGGAGCAAAGTGGCGCTCATACAAAATAAAGTTTCACATGAAAAGAAAGTATGTACTTATTGCTTATAGTGATGCATTTCAACGTCGGCAGTTGTTGATAGTGGCAAGACTGCAGTGATAATGAAACGAAGAGGAGGGCATTGATCTGGAAGCTGGGTGGACATTTGGGAAGCTGGACACAGATGATGGGCAAGCCTGTATTAGGTTAAACACAAAACAGACCTTTCAAGAAGGCATTATGTGAATGTTGACAGACAGTACAGCAAGCCTCCACTAAGAAAGATTCATGCTGACCCAACACTGTTTAGGATCCCAGTAGTTTGGGGGGAACAAGCAGTGCCTAAAACAGCAAAACTGAACTGATGGCCAAACCACCTTTCCCCAAACTCAGCAGCTGTCGATCAGACCTGCAGAAAAGCACGCCTCACCTGACAAAGTGATCGATGACTTGTCATGGGAACAGAACGACAGGTTCATAACCCAGAAACCAGCCCTCAGGTGTGTGGCACCGCTAAAGTGGGTTCTACTTTGTCTACCGCCACAAGATCGGGGGAAGAGATATCACAGTGGATCTGCTATTACACATTCCTCCCCCTGCCAGCTGTGCAGCTACTATTTTTTTGCGAAAGGAGCTTAGCAGTGGGTACATTTTGCTCCAGTGACAGCTTGACATATGTGTGATAGCAAACAGGGTCAGCTAGGTCACTCAAGCCTTATGCTTACCGAACGGCACGTATAAGAGTCTTCACAGCTGGGATCACCTCTTCCATGGCGATCTCAGGGTATGGCTTGTCCTCTGTGTAGTCTTCTGCTGTCCCTTCCACTATGGGAGTGAGAACAGGAGGGGACATAAGGCCAGTATGGAGAGAAAGGCGGACAGTCAACAAATCATCAACATTCTATGAATTGCTCTGCCCTTGAAAGAGCCTAGAGGTACTTAAGTCTGTGACAAATGTAGAGAGTACAGGTAGTGAAAGTTGTATGTGGTGCAGATTATAGTTGATGTACAGTGCTGAGTGAGCAAGGCACAAAGTTAGGATAGTAAATCATTTTTTAAAAATAGTTTTGCACATGTGTGCTTTCTGGTGTAAAATGTAGAATGTTGAGCGCATGTGTGTTCTACAGTGCAGTGTGCACACTGTACGAAATGTACAGGATGTAGTCACCATCTGTGGCGGGTCGAGGTTTGAGCCTCAGCGAGGTCCGGAAGCGAGTGCGATCATTGAAGCTCCAGCTCTTCTGCACTTTCCCGGGGCTCGTGGCCTCGGGGATGTTTTCAGAACTGGGGGAGTGGCGCACCGTCCCAGACGGTTGTGGCGATGCCTTTGAACGTGTTGCCTGGGTGCTCCGCGAGTTGTTCATTCGGATGCGGTCTCGAAAACCCATCTTCCCACTGCTATGAAACACAACAGAGTTAGTCCATGCTCGTATCATCGCAGATAGCACTCCGGGACACAGGAGCAGATGAAACAAGAAGGATTCTCTGATTTAAGTCACCACCACTAAGACAAGTCAATGCTCTTCACTCTGCTGTGCTTTTTTGCAGACTTTCTGACTATAAGTTGATACAAGATAAGTGCCAACTCTTGTCATTTCATACAATTAATATTGCCACTTGTGACAAACAGAAAGAGAATCACTCCTTCCTCACACCACAACTGTGTTTTCAGAACACACTTCAGCACCTTAGTCATTCCATGGATTGACAAGCATGAGTTTAGACAAGCAGACCAACACACACACACGCACAGTGTGAGATGAGAAAACAAAGACAGAGGCGCACTGTAAAGGTAGAAAAGGGGATTAAACAGAAAGGTACATAATGGCTCTTAATACCTTGAATCTGTACGTAAGCATTATTCTCACACACATGGGCACACACGAACGCACGCACGCATTCTTTGGGGCCCTTATCTCTCATTTAACTCCAGACTGTTAATCACTGACGCTTTATCACCACTGTCGATTATTCACGACCTGATGATCGTAAACACACCAGCGCGCGGGCAATGACTCCGCTATGAAATGTTGCAGCCTCATCAGCTAATTCAGCACTCCTGCATGAAACTGATTTTCCTCTCCATGATTTTTCTAGGAAAAATAAATGTGATTTTCTAGGATGATTTCCATCACAGGATATGTGGCAGGTGCTGTAAAGCAAGAGATAAAGGTTAGCATGATTTGAGAGAAGGACCATGTAGCTCTGTGCTTGTGTAATGTAATAAAATTTCACATATGCCATATGATTTCTTCAAATAAGGGCTTCCTAATATAAAGAGGCACCCATGAGACAAGTTCATGAAAGAATATCTTCGTAGCAAGAGGTTTGTTTTGCCAATACTGTGTGTTAGTTGGAGATTTTAGACAGGCTCCTGCAGAGTTCCCATGTTTCCGAAGACCGCGGAACACCATACGGTTCAGTGAAGGACACCAACTCACTCCATAACTAACTCGTAACTTCCCAGCCTGGTTTTTTATAAAAATAAGTCACTCCTTCCTCACAACACAACTCTGTTCATGTCCCATGACCAAATTATGGCTTGCAAAAAAAAAAACAAAAAAACACTTTTACCTCACAGAACAATATCCACTAGTTCACCACTAATTGAAAAAATACAGTTGCTGTGCATGTACAACTAATAACAGCGCTGTTTACTTCCATAGTTCATGGAATATACTCAGTGTTTGGATAGCCATTTAAATGAATATTTAAACAGCAGAGAGAGGATTAGCTGAGAGTGTTTCACTTTCACTGTGAAGCACTCCGGGGTTTTCTGAGGCAAGGAAAGAGTCATTCACCCTTGCAGGCATCTACCCCATAGGGTCCAACTTATCAAAACATGCAAGACATTTTTCAGAGGATATCTGATCAGAAGCCACAAGTAATCAAGTTGCACAGGGTAAAAAAGAAAAATAAAACATGCAGCAGTAATGAAAAGGTTCCCACTTTCTCATGCATCAGATGCAACTTATTTTTGTGAGAGACCAATCTGATGCTGCTAAGCAAAAGGTGGCTGGCTTAAAATACAGCTGTGGTCAATGGCCAAATCAAACTCATTTTTCTTGAGCGTAGTGTGGCAGAACACCCACATACTGCCGATCAGTAAAAGTTTTTAACATAGTCATGCTGTAGTCTGAGTGGTTTCATGTAAACTTTTGAAAGCCTTGCTTAAAAAAAAAAAAAACAAATAAACAAGCATATGCATGCCCCACATGAAAAAAAAATTAAGCTAATTCATCACATCTACTGCAATTGGAAACACTTGTTATTTCCAAAGGTCAAAAGCAGCAAACTGCATGGCTGCAGCCCAGAAAAATTAACGACGGATGCTTTTGTCAGTATTAGTTATTCAAAATCAAAAGGAACCACGTGAGTCGTGCAAAGCTGCCGTTGAGATGTCAGGTACCAGTTGGGCATGTTGCCTGCTCTTACAAATAAACGCAAGCACCAGCTGGACTCGGGGACTCTGGTCAAACTCCGTGAGGTTCAACGGCAGCAGAAGGTGCAGTTTAACGAAATGCAAGTCATACACCCAGAGGTAGTTTCACAAGGTTCTTGATCCAGAGCAGCCACATTCTGTGTGAGCAAATGATACACACGGAAAAGCATTTAGAAAGCATTGTGTCAAATTATCCTGTACTTGGCACGTGGGGGAATGCCCTGGATCAAACACCTTTGAAACATAGGTGTATATTGGAAAGGACCTCCGGGGAGGGGGTGCGTGCCTAGTGCTTTTTGCCGTGGATACCTCTGCTTGCGACCAGTGTGAATCCGGAAGAAACCCCGCTTTTTAGAAATGAGCTGACTGAGGAAACAGACAAGGTAAAAGGAAAAAGGGTAAGGCCATAGAGCTTGGAGAGATATAGTGCAGAATCATGGTGGCAGTGGTGAAGGATGGGAATGAAGATGTGAAAGCAGTGTTCGCAGAAGTGGAGGGAACTTAGAGAGTGAAGTATAGGGGGCAGTGAGAGGAGTGAACTGAAAAGCCAGAGATTGTGCCTGAGGACTGAGTGACAGGTGAGGCTGTGGACATGCAGGAAAGGAAGTCTACAGTTCTGGCTTTAGACACAGGCCCCACTGCCCACCTGTGATCACTGGAAAGCCTTTCAGGGACTGAGGGTTGCAAGATGAGTTACCTTCTTCTTGGAGACACAGGCATTCAGACTGATCTGTGGTCATTATCATCTGGTCATCTTTGGACACGAATGAGTTAGAACACACTATCTAACTATATGGAGATGCGATGTTCGTCATCATCAATTTGTATCGCAGCACACAGACTCTCACTCACAGAGGCAAAACAACATATCTACAAACAAGGCAAATCAGTTGATTCAAGTAGCATTTAACAAACCTGCAGGTGACGTCTGATCTCCTGCGAACATGTATGATGTAGGCATGGCAGAGAGGCAACGGAGGCAGAGCAGGGAAGGGAGAGAGAAAATGCTGAGGGTGAATGAGAGAAGCCAATGAAGATGACAGGGAGGAGAAACACACAAGTAAACAGAGAACAGACTGGACTTAGGGGGTGTCAGGTGTTAGCAACAGCTTGTTAATATCCATGGTAACACCAGGTCCACAGGCACAGCCCACTGTGTTCAGAACCAGTCGGATTGGGCTGGTGGCACTCGATCTTTGGCTCACTGTGAACTCCTTTAAAGTCTACTGTTTACAAGGCTAAATGGAAGAAATGATTCTTTTTGAAACAAGAAAACGTCTGGAACTAAAATGCAAAGAGAATCAATGCTTTTACAGAAGGAAATAAAAGAGAAAGTGAGCACTCTCAGACTTCCAGTGCACATGAAACAAAATGACACCTGTGGGTTCTCCCTACTGAATGATCCTGGGGGAAGTACATGTAGCTACATTTCTGTTGTACAGAACCAACAGACATCTATTTGTATGCTTGTGTGTATTTTCAGACATTATTTTCAGAGGGGTGAAAGAAAGCTTTTACAGGGGACTGAGCCTGGCAGGTGCATACCTGTCCCCCGACAGGTAGGGGGAGCTGTAGGGCCGCAGCCCGGACAGCAGCGTGTGGTAGGAGTGGTGATGGACCTTCTTGACGCTACGCTGTTGTTGCAGATGACTGAACAGTAGGGTCAGTTCTCTGAGTCATGCGCATGAAAAAACAGAAGACGAAACTCATAAACAGAAACGAAAACAAACAAATATATGTTTTAAAATGATGGGGATGTCAAATTTTTCAGTACTTTTCCATCTGAAGACTCACAGAAACTTTGCTGTTTTTTATAACAATCTAAAAATAGATTCTTTCTGGAATGCTATTAAAATAAATTTGTATTGTAAAATTAAAAATATTTTGGTAAATTTTTTTGATTTCAAAACCAGATTATATTTTTCCATCCCCATTCTGTTAAAGGAAAAAAAAGACTTAAATTATTTTTAAAGGGTTTAAATATAACACAAATGCTAAAACAATAACAGAATGTAACAGAGGAAAATAATCATAATAGAAAATAGTAACAAGTTAAAAAGTGTAACAAAAAGTAAACAAAACTAAAATAAAAAAAAATCTTCTGTCAGGTGTCCTTTTAAAAACAGGGTGAACGATGCCCACACTGACATACAGCTACATATTATGCACCTTCTGCACTCAACACACCTACTGGCACTAGACTCCTTTCACCATTTTAGCTTCAAAAGAAAATTTTATACATTTACTAACTATCAACAAGGTTGTGGCCTGTAGGTGCTGCAGCGTTAAATGCCGAGGTTCCTCTGTGTTAAAATAGCCAAAAACGTGTTTTAATCCTTGCCACTGCTCCCAGCTTCCTCAGACCACTTTAAACACTCCGAGTGTAACAGCAGTTACTTTTGCCTTTTGTTTAGGAATAAAGGGTGAGCTTTTACAGGTTTCTGTGGAAGAAGGGTGTTGATATTTATTTGTCATTCGATTCAATGTAACCATATTGTTTATATCAGGGGTCAGGTTTACTGAGGTCATGAACTTTCTTTGGTCAACCACTGATTATAGATGGAGGATTGAGTCAGAGCACAGGACTGTTGTGTGGTAATGGGGGAGTTTCAAACAGCTGCTTGGGTGTAATGGTGGAATGTTTCATCATGTGTGCATGTAAGTGCTGGGCAGTGGGCAGGTTCGTCACGGTATAATAATAGATGTAGTGCAAATATAGAATGGTACTGTTTCGCTGACATATGTACCTGAATGAAGGCAGCATGCTGTCGTAGAAGTACCAGGTGGCTGTGAGGTAGGAGCGCTGCACGTCAGTTGAGTATAAACGCCAGGCAGCCTGCAGAAACATACACACTCACTTCAAACAGGCAGGAGGGAGGGGGGGGGGGGAAAGGGAAAAAGTTCTGCATTTGACCCAAATGTTAGATTTTTAGATTAAACATCTACTCTTTGCCAGGTGATCTAAAGCGCTGGCTGGCACTTGTACAGCAACTGCAGGCTCGGGCCATGTGATCACCTGGATGAGGTTGGCTGCAGGAGTCCGTCTCTTCTCAAAGTGCTTCTGTCTGTGCTGTTCCTGCACTTTCAGGGCAAAGCCAGAGCCAAGGATTCCCTGGGAGGTAAGAGAAACAGACCATTTGAGCACTGACTTGATCAAGGGGGAGACAGGCTAACTGGTATTATAGCAAAAAGGAAACAGAGACTTACTGCAGGCAGGGCAAAGAAGGACACTCCAAGCAGAGCAAAGCCTGCTGCCACCAGCCGACCCAGCCCCGTATGTGGAGTCTTGTCCCCATAGCCAATTGTCGTGAGGGTGATCTAAACTCACATGGATACACATGCCCAGCAGAGTACAGGAAAGGAGAAGAAACTGACAGTCAGAGAGGAGCAGGAATAGGTAGACAAAAAGGAGAGACAGAGCTGTACGATAACTTGGCTGCTACACCCAACAAGCTTAACTCAACTGAAAAACCATTATCGTTTTGGAAACATTTGCCCTATCCAGGTCAATAGAAGCTGACTGTTCCATTAGACGTGCAGCTGGTTCATCTGTCCAGCCCAGTACTCACTGTTCCCCACCAGAGGGAGTCTGCATAGGTGACAAACTCCGAATTGCTGTCCTTCTCTGCGAGGTACACCAAGAATGAGGCAAAGATCAGGACAAGGAATCCAATATACCAGGCTGTGATGAGCTCCTGAGGAAGAACAAGAAATGATTTTCGTCACCACTGACATCTTAGAAAATAAATAATGTCCTAAAAACACCAGAGTTGGCCAGTCTCAGTATACAGCTTTAGCACTGCGAGCCCTGGTATGGGCTTGCCCTCACCCTGCAATGGTTTCTTACGTCATTATACGGTGGGAGTGGCTCTGGGTGTCCTCACCTTGCTGTGTGCATAAACCACAGAGCCCAGCAGCTTCCAGGTGCCACCTCGACGATCCATGCGCACCATGCGCAGAATCTGCAGGAACCGCATGCTGCGCAGTGCAGATGTGGCAAAGATGTTTCCTTGCGTGCCAGCTGCAATCACCGCCACGGATGCCACGAACACGATAAAGTCTAAAGCACAGAGACACGGTGGTATAATCATTTAAATATGCACGGAGCCTTTGCTAAAAGCGCACACTTCCTTACCTATGATACAGAAGGGCTTCCTGGCAAAGCGCAGGCGGCCTTGCCATCCCCTGTATCGACAGCAGCATCCAGCTGCCCACACTCGTACAACGTACTCCAGGCCGAACACCACGATCATCACAAATTCCTGCAAGAGAGAAACAGCAACACAATCAGAGACTAAACCAGCAATTTGGGCTGCCCCTTTGCATAAGTCAGAAATGCTCAAAATGCAACACTTCTCCCTGAAGGTAAGTAAAAAATACCTTCTCTGAAATCATAGCTGGATTATTTGCAAAAATCACAATTCCCTCAAAATGGTAAAAACAAAGCAGGTAGAGTTAGGAAGAACACAGGAAAAACATATGCTGTGCCAAAACATGATAATAAGCACAGCTTTTCTCTGAGCTCCCTGGGACAGAGAGAAATTATAAATATCTCTGTGTGAGAGGAGAACATACAACAAAAGTAACAATGAAACACAAAAAGCACATTGACACACACTGATGGATGGCAAACACAAATTACATTATGGATTTCTATGACATACTGTCATCAAACAGTTGCATAGTTTGACAGCATCTGAGTTTCAGGCCTATAACATCTAATCTGAGACGGAGGAGAGGAAGAGGGGGACACAATTACAATCATTCAGCCGCTGTAAGCGGATTAGATTTCTGTGTTGCATGTGCTCGTCTTAAGCCCCCATTCTCAATTTTGATACAATTTTTCCAGTCTTGTGTGTTTTAGTTCACAGTGTCTAAATGGTCTGTGGTGGAGCAAAGTGAAACTACTTAATAGAGTAGGATTTAAACAAAAAGTGACCTGACAAATAAAGAAATTAGAAATCAAGCCTCCATTACCAAATTCAAAAGCACTCAGTTACTAAACACACCATTATAGGAATGCAGTTAAGCTCAGTGGATCATGTCTGCAATTTCCTGCACACTCGACAACATTGGAACCTGTCTGTTCTGCTTACGCAGCCAGTTTGCTTCTCTAAGAGCTTCTGCAGAAAGCCAGACGTGCACGTCGACCTCAGGCGTGAAAGCGGGAACCAGGGTATTGTCGAGCTGACAGGGAGGAGGAAGCTCACCTGTATCGTATGTGGGAATAAGGTGGCATGAAAGTGAAGGTCAAGCTCCTTGATAACGGGTCAGACCAAAAAGGAGGAAAACAACTAGAGCATGACACACCTTGCCAAGATGATAAACTAACTCCAGTGCTGTGTTTTAGTTTGTAAGTTTGCTTAACCCATCATCCAGCCTGATTCAAACCAAAGAGAAACTTGCGTTTTGTTTGTTTTTATGTGCTTCCCTGTTCAAACCGATGCTCCACTGTTACACTTTACTAGTGTCCAGGGTTACACACTAATTCCCAGGCGGCATGGGACTGCTGACTTTGTCTGGACAGCTGGGCTGAGATGACTTCTGTTTTAGGACTATGTAAAGAAGCTTTCCAGTTAGGAAAAAAGGATTAGAAGACCAGTGTGAGAAGAGGGTGAACTTCTGAAGAAACTTGTAGTAGAAGCCTAGTGTGGTTTTGGGTTGAAGGTTTGTAATCAGGCCCAGGCTGACACATAATGCTCTGCAAGGGTTTACAGTGGTGTCTGGTTTGCAGTGACTTGCTGTGACATGGGGGTTTAACTCAAGATTACAACAAGTTGGGGTTGAGGTTACACATGAAGTGGCCATAGGGAAACAGGATTCAAGGTTTAGCGCTCAGACCTCTTACCAGGATAAAGAGCCCCTCGTTGGCAGTTTTCTGATGTTCGGGAATGGTGGAGAACACAGATAGCACCAGACAGCTGAACACCAGCAGGAAACTGGAACACACAGACAGGTAAAAACTCATGGGGTGAATTGAGGAAAAAAAAGGCAATAATGGTCTCAGCCACTTTAGATTGTCTGTATTTTGATTTTTTTTTTTTAGGCAAAACCAAAAGTTCGTTACTGATTTAGCTGAAAAATGTACTATATTGCTCTTAATGCAATATAACGTAATTTTTTTTCTGCAACCAGACCTTGGATTGTGTTTAAAAAAAAAAAAACAATAATGTAGGAATAGATGGAAAGAGACATTTGAGAATTCATGAACATAGTTACAGGTATGAACACGCAGCTTGGACCACAATGATGAAACACACAAACACTGCTCATTAAACCTAACCTCCTATGCAGCTGACAGATTCAGCTGAATTACAGAGGAAAATCTGCGCTGAGACAACAAAAGGGATTAACATAGGAAGTCACCACTACACAGGAAACGAGTGAGACAGCCACAACTAAGATCTTAGATCCCAACCAAGACCTGATACGCACAGGGCAGATTTCACTAGTCACTCACTCAGTGTAACTAAGGTGATTCATTTTAACATTTCTAACTGTAGCATCACATTCAAAATCACAGGAACTTAAAGAAGTTTTCAATAGGTCAAGAACTTCAACGATTTAGAGCTGCTCAGTCAGTCCAGGGCTGCACATGCCACATCTATCCTGTTGCAGTCATCCTGCCGCTTGTTTTGATCGATAATGGAGTGGTAGAAGGAAGCCTGGTAGTCCTCTCCCTCCAACAGTCTCCACTATTGATCAGAACAAACAGTAACATGACCCCTGAACTTGACACCAGCACTGAAAACAAATATCCACACAACAGCGCTCATCATCAGCAGCTCGCCGGAAGGAGTGGGTAGGGGCTGCTGGTAAAATAACTATAATTACTCACTTTTCACTGACTAAAATCTATAGACACAAAAATGATGAACAGGTAAAAATACAGACACATGAGAGCATACGACAGCCATGTAGAAGGTGTTGCATTTCAGCTGAGAAGCCAATTTTTTATTGCTTCCCCCATTTCTCCCTAAGAGAGGAAAATGTCAGTCAAAAAGTAAAGAAATAAAATCTCCAGATCAGCAACATTTGTCTTGGAGGTTGAGTGAAAGACCCTTTGTCAAGCAATTTTTTACTGCCTTTACAAGTATAGTAATATCCTAGAGTGGGTCTGGAAATGATCTGGAGACACTTATCTCAGGAACCCATAGTGCTCCTGATCATCTGGGATAAGGCCCAAACGGAGGCACGAGCGTGCTGGCGAACGCCTACAGGCAACGTACAGCACTGGCGCACCATCAAGCAGTTTCACATCAAATTTGCTGCCATTTCAAAGCCCCACAGAACAAAAGTATAAGATCAGAAATGTTGTCACATTACCGTTTAAGTGCAGACGCGCTCAGTTTACATGGTTGAGATAATGTCTAAAATCAGTCAAACAGACAAAAGTGATTAAGCAGCATATGGCAGAAGTGCTTCTTCTGGACTTTGAACTTTTGGGAAATTAAAGAGTGAAGATGAACTTATGCTTTAAACCAGTCAGTCTAGTGAAGTTGCAATAGTTGAGCATCGTGTTGTACTGTACCGCCTTCGTTTCCAGTATAATCATTTGTTAATGAGCAGCTTACAAACACAAACACATTTTCTCCTCCAAGTAACTCAAATATGTTACCCATCCACTCTCCCCCCATCTAGAATTCAAGGGACCTTACCTATTCAGATGGCAGAGAGGACCCTGACATAAATCCACCCGTAAGTCATCTTTAGGGTCAGAAAATGCCATAATAGAAAAACATGTATTAAAAATATCATCATGCTGTTATAAAGGTCCAAAGGCTGAGTTTGCTTTTCAATGAATCCCTTTCATTTTCACTTAGAGACACTGCTAAATTGCTACTGCCACCCATTATTGCCTTCACAACCACGAGCAGAATTGTTTATAATAAAATAAAATCTATAATAATGGGCAGACACTTTTGTCCCAAGTGACTTATCACAGGATGATACAAATTGTAATCTAAAAGTAGGTACAAATGAACAGTCAAGGGCACAAAGCAGGTTCTACTTTTTGTTCATCTTGACATTTAGGTTAAGCCAAAGAAAGAACATTTACATTTATTCATATAGCTGACAATTTCCACAAAACAACATTCAACTCAGGGAGAACAAACGTCCAGTTCTGAACAAGAACGTAAGTTCGGTGTTAAAAATACCCCCATTGTTTCCACCTGGGAGACACAGTTCTGACTTCTGTGATGCCGCGGTCCTGTGGTGGATTTGGTACTATGTGGTATTCGCAACACGCTGAACCAGAGGAGAGAACGACAGAATGTGAATATTGTACATAGATGGGGTGGTTGGGCATTTGGTCAGTGCAAAAGAGGGGTGTGGGGCCAAAAGGGCAGCATGTGAGGGTTTAATAAAAACCTCCCCCCAACCCTCAAGTGACCCTGCCTGGTGCATGCTCTGGCCAGGTATGTCACAACGCAGGTGTGAAGCGTGTGAGAATTCAGGGCTTATTGATGACACCTTAACTGCAAGTTTGCATGCCTTGACCCACACACAAGCTAAGCAGCAGGTGCGCTGAGGAAAGGAAACACTTGATGCAGAGTTGCGCTGCCCTAAAGGGGGCTAGAAGTCCCAATACACCGGCAGCATGGCAACAGCACACAACTAACCCTTCCTGCAAATCAAACTGGGTTGTAACACCATTTTCCAATCTGTTGCGTGCAGCTCACATCTCTAGGGGGCAGAGTGGTGTAGGGTGGCAGAAGGGAACAGGACAGAGAGAGAATGTTTCTGCGAGCAAAGGAAAACAGCAGTAACAGTAGAAGCAGGATATAAATAGCGGCTGTGACCTTAAATAGCGGCTGACAGCCAATTGTGCAGGTAGAGCACAGCGTTGCCCGGCTAATTCTCGTTGACGGATGTCTTTGGGGACTGAAGTTTTATAAGGGAGCGAGTGGGGGGGTAGACCCCCTCAACAATAAGCACGTGCTGCTTTTATTGGATGGAAAGCTGCCGACGGTGTGTTTCGGCAGCTTTTGTGACCATCCTGAGAACAGCCGCCTGCATCGGCACGTGTCCTGACTCACCTTTCGCTGTGGGAGAGGAGCTTAGTGGAGCTCAGCTCTCGGTGTGTGTGTGTGTGTGTGTGTGTGTGTGTGTGTGTGTGTGTGTATTTGGGGACTGGTTCATGTACATTTTGAGGTATGTATTTAAATAGTTTGTTGGGGAGGGATCCACTGCTGAGCTGTGGCCAACCAGGACCCAGACTGCTCTACCACCCCTCTGTGTGACATTATTACATTACACAAAAGCATGCAAAGGATCTGAAACAAAATGCATAGATGACCACTTCATACTCGTACCTGCTTTTAGAGCAGTTGATGTTCATTGGCTCTCAGAGAACTACAATAACACCTTGGGAGCCTCTTTTCAGCAAATGTACATCCTTCACACTTTCTGGCATTGGTAGGGAAATGTCGTGTTTAAAAATGGTTTTCTCTGGGATTTTGTGAACAACACACTTTTGGATGATGTAGATGAGACTTAAACACAGACTGTGACAAGGTCGCCCCACAGTCAACCTTTATAACTTTCTATTTGAAGATTAAAGTAAATATTAAATTTAATATAATCTAAAGCACCAAACCTGAGCATTAGTTTTTGCAATCGTTACAATACTTACCTCCCGGGTTACAAACTGACATCCTAAGTCCGCCGATTCTTTTGTGTCCAGTAAAATATACAGAGGGGTTTAATGGCCTCGAAGTTTATGCTATAATTATATTAGAAACTGCAGTTGTGCAGTGCAGTTTAGATCCACAGCCACATGCAGATTCAAACACATGGACTAAAACCTATAGTGTGAACATGTTGGCAACAGATTAACATGTTTGTACACCAGCAACACAACATGACCTCCTCCAAAGAAAGAACTGAGGAGACACTCTACATTTCCTCAGTCTCCTATGGGGAAAGACTTAAATTATTATTTGTTTCTGGGTTTCAGTGGTGAAGTACACTAAAGTGTTGTTGAGTCAACATAAGATTTATAACAACCACAAAGGGAACAGAACAAGAAATAAGAGGTGTGAGTATCAGCTGTCTACACTAGAGGAAGGACACTCGAATGGCTACTTCACGGGAGCCTCAACTATGCAGTAAAAAAATTTTTATAATTTTTTCCAGGGCACCTCACACGCGGCAACCTAGAACCTCCAGTTCTTTTTGTTCTTTTTCTGCTTCCAGTTTACACAGCTGTATGTCTTTTTCAAGTAAGTATTTTACAGGAGAGAATGATGGTTTTAAAGCCAGACATACAGCACCGTTCCGTTACGCGATTTGATTCAAGCAAAAGAATTTACGTGAGCTCTGTAATCTTAAACAGAGACCAAAGAATATTTGGGAATTTCACTAAACTTTTGGGGACCAAGAAAATTTGTCAAAGTTACACGTTCACAGAAGTTTGAATAAAGGTTCAAAGGAAAACATTAACACATTTCTGGTGACAAGAGCAGGACAAACAATTTTTTAACCCTTCAATGATGGATTTATTGTTTTTATACATAAACTGTTAATAATAAAGGATCAAAACTACTTTATTACTTTTTCCAACAATGGTCATGTTATGATTCAAGTATTAAAGCTCACGTTTTATTATTTAAAAAGCCCCTTCAGACCCAGAGAGGTTCTAAACCATAATCACCATAACCCAGATGGAATTCTGTAAAGATTAATAAAGTGCCTTGCAAACAGAATCTAAACCTTGTTCAGTCAGAGCAACAAAGAATAAATCACTTCGACCATATATACCCTTAGGAATCATTTTTCACATTAAATTTGATTTATGAAATTCAATGAGTTATGAAAAAACAACATGCAACTTCAATAACAATTTCCATTCTATGGGAACATTCATTTTAAAAATACCACTTGCAAAAATTGAGAATTCCTTGTTTATAAACCTGACTGTAACTGTAAGGCAGTAATATTTTCCTGTATTTAATGGCCTACACAGGGAACTCGTGTAGCGATGCAAATTCAGTTAGCACAATGAACAAAACATGAACAAAAAACAACACTAAAACCACAGAAAAACTCTGTACACCTTTGTGAAAAAGTTTCCCATTTACACTGCTGGCACATTTTTCTCTGTTTAATTATCTTAAAAAAGATCATGAGATCTGAGTGGATCAGACAGAATTAACTAACTATGGAGGATGTCAGACCGGGTGCAACATGCAGGTAAATAGCAGTTATGTATCTTATTCTGTGTGTGGCAAGAAGGATAAATGCCATCTCCTGAGGTTAGATGACTGTTTATAAAAGGTACCTAGAGAACTGCAGCAGAACGAGATGGCACCAGACCCAGTCAGGGTCATATGTAGTTACTACAAATAAAAATAAAGAAGGACAATGTTTTATCCCTTTTTACATACAATACTGTTCCATCCTTATACATAACTGCAATGAATGTAACACTGCAGTGTTACACCAAACCAGCAAATCAGTTCTCTCAACAAATCTTCCACAGCAGCTCTGCTCCAGTTACTTCACAGGGAACTAAAGGTTTAAAAAATAAGCCATTAAACAGGAATTTAAGGGACAAGTATTTCCCAGTGCTATGAAATGGTTAACAGAAGGATAATAATAAAAATAATAAGTTTTGCTTCTTTAAAAAAAGGACACCCTGCTTCTGCTCAGCCTTCAGGAAGCCTGAATCAGTGTGAAAGGCTGTTGATGTGAGTGTGCTGGGTGACAGCCATACATGACAAAAATGACAAACTATGCTATAATGACAAACTATACTATCCCAGACCCAGCACCCAGAAACATTTGGTATTTTAGCTTCACATTTACTAAACAAAAACAGTGTAAAAGTGAAGTTGGCCTCCAAAAAAACCTGACGATGGAAACATTTCCCATAAAATGTCACCAAACCTCAACCACCAAATGTACCAGAATATGGACAACAACAACAGAAGTTGGATTTAAATTTAATCGGGGCACCACAAAAAAAGAGACTTTTTTTGACAAAAGAACTCAGACAAAGTGGATGGTTGCCTGGGTGAAGATTTCTGTTTCCCTTATCTTTCTTGCCCCATAGCTAGTGCTCATGTCAGCGCTTTTTAAGAATTTCCTTTTTTGTGCAAAACAACCGTTTCTCTTGTCTTAACACGCTCCTCCCCCACCTCTGAGAAGAGACGTGAAAGGGCAATGCCGTTCTGGCTGTCACGGCACTTTGTACCAAGTGCATTGTCTCATGGATGGATGACGCAGTGCTTCAGAGGAACCCACACGCTACTGTGCTACCACATGCTAATTGGGGTGGAGCAGAGTCACCGGAGGTGTGACATTTATGCAGACAATACGACTCTCGATGTGGAGGCAATTAGCACAATTTGGAAGTGGGGGGGGGGGCATTCACCCGCTTGCTGCTGTCGAGTGCTGCACCTACGTTTACATGACATTTCACTGTTCAATGCACCACTAACTTCACCCTTTTAAAAAAAGACTTAAAACCCAGAGTGTGGCAGAAATCAATGGCCACATTTAGACTTGGGTGCACAGAAAGTGAAACTGCTGTGTCTGGAAAACTTGTGCAGTTTACTTTAAGTGGCAGTTTAATAAAAAATGCTATTTAATCAAATCCTATAAATATACATTTTTTTTCTGCATGGCAGTTCCTTGTGTGTATTTTTGTGCTTTGATAAGTGTACCTGTCTTCTAGATTTGTAACATCATCATTAGGGAGCCCCATGCATAACAACCCAGCACGTGTTTTCAATTTTTTTTTGGAGGGGGGTCTTCCATGTCTGGGCTGGAGACACCTGACTGAACAAGACAATTCAGCTGAATCTCTGCACTCAGGTATTGTGCAGACATGGGTGACAGACAAAGGTAAAGTCAGACAAGTGAATGAGGGGGCAACGTTCTACCTATTGATTATCCACCCAGAGTGATCAGGGTTGCTCTGGGTGCATAAGGTCTGGAACCTATCCTAGTAACAGGGAATGATTCAGCCTGTTCTGCATCCTCAACAGGGCACCAGTCCACTGCACAGCAGTGTCTCTCTCTCTCTCTCTCTCTCTCTCTCTCACACACACACACACACACACACACACACACACACACACACACACACACACAGTTGAAAGTACCAAACATGCTGCCATGACTGTCACGTGATATGCCATTACATGCCACTGGTGGCACTGCTGGCTGCCCAGCACCTGCTCTGATCTGAATGTAGTGGAGCAAAGTCAAAAGACATATATTCAAAGCACCTTTCATACGATACTTGCTCAGAATGGTTTCTTGATCATCATCATCATCATCATCATCATCATCATCATGAGACTCATCGCCACATTAGAGTAAACACCATACCATACAGCTTGGAAATGAACAGAAGCATTTAAAACCCATTCATGAATATTTAATGATATAATTCTGCTAATGGGTAAACCACAAATTAATGCAGTTAATATGTCGACAATCTATATCAGTGAAACTGACGAGGAAAAAAAAAAAAAAAACTTTCAATGAGTTTAAAAATTGTTCTTTGATTGGATTTGGAGGTATTTGAAGTTGAGGTTATAAGAAAAAAAAAATCAAGGAAGAAGTCAACATTGGTGGTCACCATACCAACACTGTACAGCAGTGGAAGCAGTAAAACATGGAAAAGAGAGCTAAAAAAAAAGAAATCAACACAGATGTCACGTTGCATGTAAACAGATACAAGAAACGCACATTATATCTGCTGAGAAATCATGTGACCCTCAAGGACTTACTCCTAATGTCTATACTACTTATTCCATCTAAGCTGAACTCTAAACATGACATAAGACTTAAATTTAAGGTCAGCTATTCAGGTTCAAAACCCTATGCGGGATGCACTGCTACTGCACCATCTGGCCAAGGTGCTGTCCTAGTGCATACAACTGGGGGAATTCAGCCAAAGTGATTAGGTAGGTTAAGGGTCTCCTGCAAAACAAATAAATGGCGTAACAATGATCTGTTGAAGACTTGCTTTGACGCAACAGCAAAAAGCAAAAATGCACAACAATCATGACGTGCTGCATTGACCTCAGGGACAAACACTTTACCTGTTTGGGGCAGATCACATTACTGTCAAAGCTCCTTGTACAGTTTTAACCTCCTGACAGAAATTAAATGCCAGGTTCACTATGGGGTTCAATTATGTTTAATGTGTTATAATGATGGCCTGCATTTGTACAGCATGCAACATTCAATGTCTACAAGTGACGAGATGCACACAACTTGCTGCCTAGGCAGTTACGCTGCAATAGTAGAGAAGGAAACAGCCGGACTGGGATATTCCCTGGGAGGCAACAAACTGTGGATATGGCTTTGGTACTGATAAAAAGAAGGAAATGATATATTGGTCTCAGTTACAATGTTTGGGGTGCTATTGCAGTGACCTCTTGACCTCGATGATGGGACAGCTCCAACTGGTCCAAAACACTAACACAGCACTATCCCAAACTAGTAGGCAGACTAACGCCACAGACTAGTTCAGACTGCTGGCGAAATGGAAAGAACACAACTTGTAATCAATGCCACCACCATCACTAATGCCATAGCCAATGTTATTATTATGGGGTAGTCTTGACAATGTCTTTAACCAAAGCTGGGTTGAAGAATCCAAAAGCAATGGGCCTGTTAGACTGCTTTGTGTAAGAGAGCTACTTATGCAGGACAGTTTGATGCCCCCACCGTGTCCTCGGGTTTGTGTGCGCACTGACAGAACACAGGGACATCCTGGAAAGGATTGATCTTAGCAGGCCTCTCTGATCTGTTTCTACAAGTGAAAAAAGCAAGAGACAATAGCATTGTCCCACTACCAACCAGTACATCAAATGACTGCACTGGATCCAGCACTGGCAATATGAAGAAGGGATGTAGATGCCAAGCTCACTTCTCGCTGCACCGCCCAACCACTCCATAAACCTGCATTATATCACCACTGTATTTCCTATCAACCCAATAGGCGGTTACTTGTGTGAAGTGAACCAGGAAAGACAGTGGCACTAGAAAAACTGACTGTGGTTTGGGAAACATGTTTGCAATTCTTCTGGTGTGAAATGCTCTTTTGTACACTTTTTTCTTCTGAGTGGTATATCAATTTGGAAGAATAATTTTATATGTAATGTAAACTTATTTGGGACTGTGCTGTTGGCAACCGTGCAGGAATTCCATCCATTTTCAGTAACCACTTGTCCAGTGCAGGGTCACATTGGTCTGGTACACAGTACACGATGTAAGGTGTAATACCTTGGATGCGATTCCGTTAAAACACGAAAAAACAGCCAACACGTGTGGATCGGGGTTAATCTTCAGCTACACCGGTGGTTCAGAGTTGAGTTTGTACAAGAGCACTGTGCCTGAAAATCTTTGGATAAAACAGCAAGAAGTCACACCACCAACATCACACACTTCCCTTTGCCCACACAAATGGATGACAGCAAGTTCAGAAACAATGAAAAGCTGATATTGCACCTCTGAATTTTCCAATCATTTCCTAAAAAGTGTTTAATGATGGTACATATCTTGAGTGATTCTGGACACTGAGTAGCAAATACATTTTTATTGATATAGAAATCAAAAGTAACAGTGGTGAGTTTGGGAAAAAACATTTTCATTTAAAATTCAAGAACCACTTCTGCAGAACTGTTTATTTGATTTATACAGTGTCTCCCAAAAAAATCTCAGATAACATGTATAGCTTGCTAAAGCACACAAGTTAAAGACAGATTATGAAAAAGAAAATGAGTGATACTGCTGTACCATCAGATGGAAGACTAAACACAGGAGGATCCTTTACATAATGGCCGGGACAGTCGATACACCGAATCCACTGAGAGGTCTAACATAAACCCTCAAAGGCAGTAGGCAAGACACCCTGGAGTAAAGGAGGTTTCACATGATCCAAAACATCTATTCTTTAACAAAGGGCTTTGTGCAAATCCATTTAATAGAAACCAGTGTGCCCAGGCTGAAGGACTTCACCTGGGTACACAACTCAGATGGAATATTCAATAAATAGAGTCAGAATAAATCTGAGACCTGGCACACTTTTCTGACTGCTACTCGCAACGCATTTAATTTTGATTCTAAGCAGAGAGGGGGCCACATCCAAGGCCTCTTGTGCAGAAAACAAATGAAAGCAGCAGTTAAGGCTCTCCAGATTGCCTCCAAGTCATTTCTTTTTGTCGCGGCTCTTATTTTTCTTTGTGGGGTTTGGAGGGAAAAAAAGAGTGAATGACAGGATATTTACTGGACAGCTGTTGGAAGTCAGGAGATTTTACAATAATGCCAGGTCCAAAAACCATTTCACGCATGTAAAGCAGAACCGTGTGTGTAACCTGCTGGCAGTGACATGAAAAGCACATGGACAAGTCTGAAGTTCTGAGCTCCTGAGCGATGCTGCCCCACTGTACTGTGCAGGCGAGGAGTTATAAATACTCCCCATATTATCGGTTTGTTTTAGTCCTGTTGCCATGGTAAGGCTTCCCCTCATGTTTACAGAACCTGCCATTATAAATTAAAATGGTCTTAACAATACTTAAAGAAGGACTTACTAGTGGTAGCAGCCTGCAAGCAGAGGCGGGGAATAGTATACAGGGATCTGAATGTCCAGGAGCTCTTGACAATGAGCACAAAACAATGTTTTTACTCCCATACCGAGGAGTAGCAGACTCATGCTAGTGCTAACACATCTTTTGTCAGCATTTACGTGTCACTGTGGTTCTCCCTCACCTGGTGGATGACAGAAAATCCACAGTGAAATGTAAACGTAACGTGAGTAAAGGGTAACAGCAAGGCTGGCATAACTTGCTGTGCTTCCTGACAAAATTACAACAAACCTCTGATTGGTACTGAAAAATGAAAAAAGGCAAATTCTTTATCTCTGATATTGGCACTATACATATAGATCTAATTTTCTATAAATTGCCAATTTTTTATTTTTTAGCTGAGATTTATCTGAAGCAATTAAAAATATTATTATGTTTGTACACTAATATACTTAAAATGATTTGTTCACTTATACAACTGTGTGATTTTCAGGGTAACTACTGCGAACAATTTGGGTCTTTGGATTTTCTTTTTAATTCTAAGGCAAGCGTTCTAACCACTGCACTACATACAACCTCAAAGCTTTAAGCACTGCAGAAAACTACATTATATTTCTTTTGCATCATAGAAGTTTTCACTAAGTCACAACTAACATAATACTTTTCCCACTTCAGTTTAATGTGTCAGGCATAATACAGATGTGACTTCACTTTCTTCCATTTAATTTCTTGGGTTTGTTTTGGTCACCCATGCAGGCAGACCTGTGCTTTTACTTGCTGTACCTGGACAGCAGCTTCCCCCGTGCAGCTGACGTTATAATCCCACTGGTCCTGCCGTATGTCTTGTGCAGCCTGTCGTGTGATGAATAGCAGCGTAGTGGCAGGGTTTCTGCCACAGACAGACACGCTGGCCAAGACACGGTCTCTGGACAGCCTAAACCCAAGGCCCAATTCTTTCCCCTTGCTCTTGGGAAAACAGTTGAAATGTCAACGTCAAATGTTTTCATCAACGCATAGAAGCACCAGGCTCTAACACCGCTGCTCCCAGGCCTGGCATACCGATGGCAACCAATCATCCTCTTCCCTGGAAGTCGAGCAGAACCTTACCTGTGTCAAACGACTTGGATTACATGCAAATAAAGTTCAACTGGACACATTAAAACTTCTTTACTTCCCGACACAGAGACAACTGGCCAAAGGACCACAGTAAACGCCATTAGGATATGATTCCTCAAAAGTTAATGGCATCTCACAGTATTGATTTATTTTTTTTTAATGATTTACCCTGAAAAAGGTTCAAGCGAAGCTCCTGACTGGGCACTAACAGCAAAAAGTTTCCAAATTCACCTCCAACTTCTGTTCTATGTAGAAAAAAAAAATGCAGTGGCTCCAGGTCTGTTGGGCATTCTGGGATTTCTGTGACATCACTATCCTGTATACAGCACCTCGGAAGCTGATATGGAAAACACACCTTGGGGTTTGTTGTGGTTTGTTATTGACCTTTTTCAAATTAAGCAGCAGATGGCGTAGTCATCAGTTGCCTGGACAGACACAGACATAAAGAAGTCCACCCAGCAGAAGATGACATTATGTTCTGCCCAAGTTGAATATAAAACACACAACACACAGAAGCTCTGTGTCCTTTGTGTATCTTTCCTTCTAACTGAACAGGATCTGAAAGTTCTCCGTCATCCATAAGCAGAATGTGTTTCTCTGCAACAGGCACTGGAGGCGGGATTAGTTATGGGTGTTTGACGCCAGAGCTACAGTCATTGCCAGAGTGTTGACAGCGAACTAACCCTTGGTGACGGAACAACGACAGCAAATGGCACAGCGGTTAAGGAACTTAAACCAAAACAGTTGCTGCTTATATTCCCAGAAGCTGGAGCACTGCTGAGTGAGGTATTTAACCTGAATCACTTAACCAAAATAGTACTTAAAAATTGTCCAAGAAAGGAGGAACACAAAAGAAGAAAAACTGTAGGGCACAAAAGTATTTTGGGCAACTTATGGTTGCTACAATAGATCACCACCAACTACAAGACCAAGAAAAAAAAATTAAACTTCCCCCATGGGTTGAGACTAGGGACTTGGCACTGGACCAAAACCAGTGCGATCTCATGACTTCATATGTTTAAAATAACTCCCAGTCCCCACCTGCTAGCTCTGACATACCTAAAGGTATAGTATTCCTGGATTGGCTTTGCTGAAATAACAGGACATAAACAAAGATTACAGCAGATTAAAGAGTGTGAGCACCCACTGGGGGTGACATATCCTGCCGTTCTCATCCTGCAACGGGATAACTCCCACACAGTCGCCTACACAACTGTTATGCTTCAGATGACATTTACAATTACAATATTATACCTATTAACTTCAAGTTTTCATGTATGCTACTCCCGGTTTTCACCGCCCCAATTATAATATATATATATATAAAATAAGTAACAGTTGCATGCTGTTATAACTAAATATATCACAGGTCACCCTTTGTCCAGCTCAGATGAGGAAAACTTGTTCCCCTGCCTGGGTCACTTCTCTCCCGTGGCTAAGGGATCGTCATCATGGGATGGCCAGATAGAAAGCTAGGCTGGAAATGCTTGTCACCATTGTGGAAACCCTACCCCATGCCTATGTCCTACAAGAACAGGGCAGACCCCCCCCCAGGTGCTGAAAGGGGAAATAAATACAGCCCATCATCTTTCTCCTTTTGCAAGAGTCCTGAAAGAGGACAAGTGGCAGCCCTGTAGCTCCCCCACCTCCCACCACACCTCTCTTTGTCCCTCTTGTTCTCCTACTTGGTGCCTCTTCCCAGGAGGAACCTTTGTATTTCTGTTCTGCCTCATGTGCAAATGTGTCCATAGGTTGGACCTGCCAGGGGGTTTTGACAGATGCTGCAGAAAGTTAGACTCTTGGCAGAGAAGTGAGGACGTGGTCAGTTCTCAACACACAGTAGGAAAAGAGCTGTGAAAAGACCTCTGGGAGCCCATTCACTTGTGACATGATCCCACCCCCGCTACCCCCCCTCAATTATGCAAATTCCCTTGCCTTCCAACTTATTCCAAAATTACACTCATAATTGAAATAAGGCCCTAGGGGTATGTCATAGGTCAATTACAGGGGGTTCTTAGCCTCCATTTAGTGGCAGATGAGCCCCTTCCTCTTCCCAAAACAGCAAGAGAAAGGAAAGGCCTTCTGAGTCCCGATGGTTCATCTGGTTTTTGTTCACATTTAATCTGATTATTCTGACTGCTCTGGTCAGCTAATCAGTTGAATGGGAGGTGCACCCCAACCTTAACACATCCCACACGACAGGAGAGACAAAAGAGACAAGATGGGCACCACATCTCTCCCTCCAACTCCTGCCAATAAGACATAATACAGCAGTTTGAGGCCACTCACAATGGGAAGACACATCGCAGAGATGGTCCTCCCTCCACTGTATACTTTTACATTATGCCGGACTGTACCTGGTCTCCTGAGACACAGCACCCTTTTCACAGGCCAGGTTTTCTGATTGGTTGCTGTTCAGTTCTGATTCTGATTTAGATTTGGCAGCTGTGTTTCAGATACCAGTGTCCCTCTTCTTTGAAGCTTTTAATGCCTTGCCTTCCGGACCCTATTAACTCTAGTCCGGTCCACTCCCATGCTGTATCCGTTGTAATATTGCTTAAGTGTAGCTCCAGATAAGCACCTCTGTTGAGGAACAAAATAATGAAGCAGACACTTCCTATTTTGTGTACATCTGACCAGAGGGCTGGGTAAAAGCTGAGGGGACTGTGGTGAAAGAGTGGGCGAAAAAGCAGGGTCACATTGGACAGAATTTACACAACAGTGTGGAAAAAAAAGCAAATGATGAAAACTGTGGAAGCTGAGAGGAAGTGTAAGGAAAATCACCACAGGACGACTGCCGAAACTGAGACATGGTGTGTGGCAGACACACAGCACCACTGGGTTTGCATTAGTCATTTGTTAAAAAGGAAACCAGTTGGGCAGCCAAGAAACAGCTATGGCTGGTGCCATGTAGTAAATTTAAAAAATAAACAACACACCCAGACTGCATCTACAGTCATGGTTAAACCGCACAGCTTCAGCGGTTCTCCTTCCATCTGTTTATGAAGCAGCTAGCACTGTTACCTTGTGATTCACAACCAGCCGGAACTCATTAGGGCCTCAAGATGGGGTCCACCACCCCCCCAAAAATAATGGAACTGGTGTTGAACAGTAGTCACCTCCCTCAAAAAATTAGGAGGAAAAAAGCCTATAAACTACTGTGGTTGTGTGATTGTTGGGGGAAAAAAGCTCGTGTTTTATTCATAGGCCAAAACAGAGTACAGAACCTCGATTCAGTCACGCTTTATGTCAGTGATGGCTGCTGGCTGTCTCTGTGCTCTCACCATATAACTCATTTACACCCTCCCTTTGTGGATTTAACTCACACCTATAATCAGTGGTCAGTCTGGACTCAACCCCATACCCTCCTACATTTTTCTGGGTTGCAGGCTCTGTTTTGTGACAAAAGTCTTCATGCAAGGTTCTGCAGGTCTCCTGTGATAAATGTCCCTTGACATCTATAAATAATGTTGGTTTAATCTTGATGGCAACAACAAAAACTGTTCAGCATTGGTGTATTGAGCCCTACTTAAAAGGTTATAATGGGGAACTTCTGGTGATGCGTATGTATGGATCGGTTCGCTGGGGGGAAGAAAAATGCACAAATTTCTCCAGACCTTCAGACCTGTCCTACATCAGGTCAAAACACATCCACTCACAGCAGAGTGCAAGTGCAAAACTATGGTATTTCTTCAACAAACAGTCTGTTCCATTCAACTGCCCTGACAATGACAAGGCACTGCCACCCAAAGTGGAGCAGACAAAGTGAATAAAATCAGTACATCTGAGGTTCCCCGATCACCACAACTCTGCCGTTTCTGTTGTGGCCTTCAATTTTTCTAAAAGCACAAACAATAATACATTATTGAACGCTACTAACAATAAGGCCTGCACTAAAGGCGGGACTCGTGTGGCTGCTCTGTGAATATACATGTGCGGGCATGTGTTTATTTATTTCATTATGGTCTCTCTTTCCCCATAACGGCAAAACTCTTAAGGGAGTTGGTGGGGATGGGGAGGGCTGGCACTGCTGCTCTCCCATTTCTGGAAAAAGGGGCCCTGAAGCACCATTTGTCAGAGCTGCTACTTTCTCAACACACTCACAGTACCAGAAAAACAGAGTAAGCATTTCCATCTAGCTTCATTATACACTGACAATGCTCTCCATTTCTCAGAAAAGACAGTAAATTTTATGTATACACTACATACAAACAAAAACTGACAAAAACTAACAAAGGGAAGGAAAAAGATTTATAGACTACTTTGATCTTCTCATCTAGCCATGAGACATGCATGTGAAACTGAATCTTTACCCCTTGGCTGGCGTTTGTCACTGTACACCTTGTAACCCAGTCAGTCTTGGGTCTTTTTCTCTGACTGCCTTTCTGTTCATATTTCTCGGGCAGGTTGCATTGCCAAAGGGCAAGGTAGGGGTCTCGTCTGCCTCCACCCATACTACTGCCCAGAGTGCAGGCTCACAATGCAATGATGAGTGTTACTTTTTACATTTTGCTATGAAAGCTGCACACAATAACTTGCTTTGTGAAACTGGAAACGCATACTTTAGAAATTAATTCAATAATATACAGTTTATCCTTACATAGCGCTCTAACTGGTCAATACCAATTATATGCTCTGTCGTGTGTATATAAAGTCTAATTGCACACCCATGCAAATCTGGGTTATATTTCTTTTTTCTTCTTTCAGGTGCAGATTTGGGAACTTTAATGCCAGCCACCCAAATATGGTGAACACACACAATGTGCCAGAGACATTATTTTGGTACTGAAACCCAACCAAGGCTCCAGACAAAGACCCGGAGGGGTTAAAAAAGCAAAACAAAATTGTGAGTGAGTCAGTCTGTGAGTGAGTAAGAGAAGTAGGACTATCACTATGAGTGGTGGTTGAGACAGCCTAAGAGGGAGGAGAGTAGAAGGTGCACAGATGGATTAATCTGTGATGGTAGGAGCAAATGAATTAGAGACACTCCCACTTAATGAAAACAAACTACAAGTCCGTGTTTGGCAAAGTGAATGCATGAATGTGAGAATGGCAAGTGCCGTTGAGACATTGAGTGTATGAACAAATGAGTGTGTCGAGAATCTGGGGTGAAGCTCTTTCCCAGGACAATTTCAGCAGTCATTCAGTCCATTAACCACTGTTGAGTGTGGAATTCAGAACATCCACTCCCAGGTGTCCATCACATCAAATAAAATCAAATAAAATGATTTAAAGATAAACTCCCCACTATCACCTGCAGAAGAGGCTAAATGAAGTGACCAGACCTTAGAGCAAGTGTCCAGGATGCAAAACACACTGTCCTCGGCCACACACTCCACCTTCCTCGGCAAGCTGCCCCTCCCTCAAGCTAGAACAGAGAATACAGACTCTTCCCTGAATGACCACAATAGGCTGATTAGATGTTCTTCAAAGACAGATAAAAGCAGAAAGGATTTTTTGAAAACCTACACTTATTCAGGAGGTATGTCTTGAAGATGTAGAGGCCAGGGTTTTGTGCTGGCTGTGAGCGAGAGGATTAAACACGTGGAGAAGAGACTAGAAGCATACATGGATGTGTGCGGAGAGGAAGTAGATTTGGGGGGTACGCACAACAGTGAGTGTGTATGCAAGCCTCTACACATGCCTTGAAGAAACAGTGGCTCTCTTTCAGCCTCTGTGTAAACACAAGGGTGACACTGGCAGATCAACAGCGAGACCTTCTTTAAACAGTTCCACCCCCCCCCCCCTACAACCCAGACCAAGACCACTGATCACCAGGAACCCCCCAACACAGCGTGAGACCAGAGCTGTGTTTTCCTGATTACAAGGGGTATCCTGCATACCCATGGCACCAAAGTGACAGTTGTCATAGATACACAAGACATGCATAAGAGACATTTGTTTAGGAATCTAAAAAGGTCTCACAGGGGAAAGTTTCCTAAACAGTTATGCACTCTAGATCATTGTTGGATTTGAAGAGTCACAGTGGGTCACTGTCCCTTTAAAGGGAACCTGGATAATAAAATCTTAACAGGGGGCACTGTTCAAACTGCAGGAAGAAGTCTGACTGTACAAACCTGGGTGGAGAGTTATCCACCCTCGATCACTCATCTTTCATCCACATTGTGAAAGTAACAAATATAGAGTCATGAGCATTTGTTCTTATTTCTTTACAAGAGGTTACGACTTCACAAAGTGGGTCTGAGATCACAGGGTTCTAATCAAGATGGAGCGTGTCGCTGCCGTTGAGATGAAGGACGTGGAACAAGCTGTGCAGAGGTCTGATAAGCACGCAAAATTAGTAAATGGCATAGTTCAGCATCGCCTAGTAGAGCAGGTCCCCCTTACACAACTTTACAATGTTTATAAGGTTTATAAGGGATCTGTAGCTGGATGCACCAATGAAATATGCATTTAAACATGCAATGACCTTGACACATCAATCAGTGCACGGGGGGGGGGGGGTGAGTTCAAATTTGGGAAGTGATCCGCAGGCCGGACTGCTGTGCTACATCTCCTGCGGACAATTGCCACCGTGGCTGCTGTCAGAGCCCAGGTTGACGCAGGACAAAATCACAGCAGGCAGTTTGCCATCACTACCCAAAACCCTCGCAGAAGGCGTGAGACGAAAATCTGTTTTCCAAGGATTCCGACCGACGGCAACACAAACACACCACATAGCTATTTAGACCACAACAATTTGTCTACAGCGCAACAATGGGTATATTTTTCAGTTATGATGGAATGAAGCGTACGTAAACATCTTTCTTCCTAAGACTTTCACAGAACTGGTATAACATACTAGTTGAGGAACAGAAAACTAGCACGAGGCGTGAGACCGAAAACAGAACTTTTTGATTATGTGCTGTGTTCATTAGTTCCTCATTTTAAACCTACAACACTCTGAACTGTAAACCAGCGAACACAGTTTGTGTTGTTTTGACTACACTTCTCAGTAGTCACACATCTGTTACACAGTGGGCAGGTGCAGTAACTAATACTTTGATATTCCCAGAGTTACATCATGTCTGGATGTTCACAGCTGAACTGTTAATCTTCACTATCCAGGACAGTTGCTCTGCGCTTTGTCACGCATGACACACCGCCGTCACAGCGCTCAAAACACGTAACTGAGACCAGTGCCCTCTGACACAAATCCACAGGTCAAGTCCATGTCAGAGATTTCTTTTATAGGGACAAAGGGGAAAAAAAACAGCCAAACAACCCACTTCACTTCAAAACTAAAACTAAAGAAACGCACACACATTTCCTGAAAAACCTGAAACCTGAAAAAAGAAAATAATGTTTATCGCTCTTAAAAAAGAAATACTATATCTGATCATACTCATGCATTGATTTAATAGAAACTCTTAATACACACAAACAATTGTGAATGTTGTTTTTAAGTAAGGATGTGGGCAGAGCTTTGTGGGGTCTTAGCCTAACTCTGGATTGATGTCAACATATCCGTTACAATAACTATTGCAACTCAATTTCTGACACACTTGACCTTCAAATTAGTTTTAAGAGCTTAAAAAGACAAACCACATTTAAATAAAATGACTGCTTTTGTTTGTTTCTAACTTCACGCGTAACATGCCCAGTCACACTTGCGTGCTGTTGAACTGCCAGGAAATTGCTGGGCTGCTGAAAGCTGCTTGCGGTCAGAAGGTTACAAACACAAGATCACACGTGGTGGAGCGACACCGTTAGCAACCCCAGACACACATACACAGACACCGCTATTATTCCTCAGTTCCACACTGTCTCAGCATGAAACCTTCAAGTTCCACACACACAAGTGTATTTTTGCTCCTCAGTTCCACACTTTGAGTATGAAACATTCATGCCTCCACACTCAGGTTGTTTTTATTCCTCCTAATTTTGCAGTGTGACCAGTAAGGCGCTTTTTCTGGTTGTGCAGATCCCATCAAAAGACTATTGTGTTGAATTTTACCCCCCTAGTGTCGCATGTCAGGCATTAAGACTGTTAGTACCGTTTCACACATTCCATTTATTTATACCAGAAAGCCAAAAGAACTTGTCACACACTTAGATTAAACCGTCTGTCAACATTAATGTACTTTCTGCACTTACGGGATTATTAGAACATAACTCAGCTATAAGACTAGCACTCAGTATAACTTGTACCTGCAGAAGAAAACTATTGGGGGTCTGTTCCATGGTCCTATTTTCAGTGTTTCTGTGTTGGACCCAAGATCATAGCCATTTGCTTACTCACAGGGACTTAATGGACCACAGCCCGATACATCTTTTCCACTCAGGCAAATAGTTATTAATCGATACAATAATACTTCACTACACCGGATGTTGGATTGAGTACGATCCAGGTATTTGGGAAAATCACTGCCAATCTAAGTTACCTTGGAGAAGAAAAAAGTGTGTTGACCGTTTTTTGCAAACGGTCAAACAGCAGCCCAAAACTTCTGAAGTGCTTTCAACAGTTTGAACACAAGGGGGGGGGGGTTGCTCAGCGTAAAAATGCTCAAAGAGTCAACGCGCAGCCAGTTAAACCGCTCTGTGAGATGTTCCTACGTTCATACATTTGAACCCATTGCCTTCCCCGACTCCTGAAGATGGGATCCATCGTCATTTACACGCAGTACACGGTAACAACCCCTGGTTTCATTACAGTCCAGCGCCCCAGGACCCCTACGGACTTACATGAACGCATGGTAGATGAATGCCCATCCCCGTGGCCTCTCCAGCACATTGTAGAGGCAGTTCTGCAGCTTCCTGTAGCGTTTGCTGGTGGTGGAGGTGCTGGTCCGTGGTCCTGGGGGCACGGGCAGCGGGGTGCCCAGGAGCCCCGTACGGTGGGGCGGGTGAACGCGCTCTGGGGTGGACGGCTCGCTGCGCTCTGTGTGCACGGCCGTGAGAGCCACGAACTCCACCCTACGGTCGTCGAGCGGCGGCGGGGCCAGCATCCTGAGGCCGCCGTTATTGGACGGGCTGCCCAGCATCACCTGCCCTGATGATGAGGATGCTGATGCGGGAAGAGGATAGGGGCTGGGAAGGAGGTCCTGATGGGGATGAGGATGTTGAAGAAGGTCCTGCTGGAGAAGGAGGTGCAGATGGGAGGGGATGCAGGTGCTGATGCTGACGGAGTTGAGCACTACGGGGAACTGTCCTCTCTCTGAACTACTTTTTAAAGTTCTGCCGGTTCCCGATTAGTCAGTCATGTTTTCCCAAATAACTAATAACTCAAAAAAAAAAAAAACAAAATAACACCGGCGGCGGTCACAATGAACGTCAGATACCAAAACCGGTTAAACACACATTATTCCCTGGGAGAAGCGACATCACTAAATAAGTTGCACGAGCGCCGTGTTGGGGACACTTCGCGGATCTTTCTTGAAAGGTTTTCAAACATCTTTACCACAACTTTCACCTCAGCTTTACAGCCTCTGTCCATCGCTCCTCTGCTCAACGACGTTTGTAAGACGCGGCTGCACGGAACGGAGCGAAGTGTGACAGAGAAAGTGACCGAATAAATTCTGTAACCGACCTGGCCGCTTAATAACACGAACCACCTCTCAAAGTTGAGCGACGGCGGGACGCGACGCTGGAGCCGCGGGGGGACGAGCGCTTGTCCGGGGCAGCCGATCTTGTCCTGGTCCCGCGAGTCCTCCGCCAGGGGCAGCGCGTGAGTCCGTAGCCCCTGGCGCGCGCCGCCCTGCCTGCTCCCGCGCGCCGAGTCCTGCCGGGCGAAGCGGACCTGAACTCCGGCGAAGGTCGCGCACGCCGTGTTCTTTCGTGGGGGCGGGAGAGAGAGAGAGAGAGAGAGAGAGAGAGAGAGAGAAAAGAGGAGGAGGAGGAAGAGGAGGAGGGACCCGGCAGACAGCGCAGTTCAGGAGCGGCTTCCCTGCCTCAAGTTCGGAGTTTGTTTCTCCAGGTAAGGAAGCGCGTGCGTAGCATCCCTGTTCAGGTTCAAACGCGGAGACGCTTCGGAGCGGCTCGAGCCCCTTTTTCCGCAGTAACGTGTCAGTAACACCAGCACCGCTGGGAAAGACGCTCCAGAAGTTTCTCTCGATTGACCGTCACATCACTCCTGCCCCACGTTGGGGGCAGGTTCGCATTCTGCAGCTGACTGTACCGTGGGTCGCGCTCAGCGTGGTTCTCAAATCGAACATCCCGAGCGCGACGGACCGCAGTCAGTGGACTCACCTCACGGCAGGTGTTCACTCTGGTGTCACCAGCCGCAGGTACCTGGGAGATCCTGCAGGGCCGAGTGGCCAGTCTGAGAACCCTGTACCTGTCAGAAGCGGCTGTACCTTTAAGGAAGGTAAATTTCCAAAACTTCCTTCCTTACAGCCTTATAAAACACAAGAATCAGTGTCTGAATGTTTGTAAACTTCTTCAATCAAGCAGATGAAAATTGCAAAGATAATTTATACCCATATTTATGCGCAGTGGAGTGAACAAACTGCAGGAGATGTATTTTTGCATTATCACACTGCTTAAAAACATTTACTTTCCCCCATCAGCTCATTTTCCATGATTGAAAAAGAAACTCATTTAAAAAAAAAAAAAAAAAAGTTGTTTTGGACTGGTGGTCCATGCTGAAAGGCGACTATTGTTAGATTAAAATATCCGTTTACGTCCCAAAGATCCTGCTGTGATTTTACAAAGCAAGCGCTAATTTATGGTGTGATAGCATCACTTAAAAAAGAAAAAAAGGTTACAGAGGGATTAAAACACCCTCAGTGTGCAGCTCTTCATGGCACACAGGCCCACGCAGGGGGCTGCTAATAATGAACACCTGCATTCAGTACACACCCCCCCCCCCATGGGGTATTCTGGGATTGCAGGTATTACCCAAACACTTACAGTCCCACAATGCCGTGCGTTAGCAAGTTAGAGCGTCATTACTGCAGCGAGACGGTCACTCCCTGCCTGGGCCCTTCCTGTCGAGCCTCTGGGGACGTGACCCGAAGTCTGCCAGGGCTGCCAAGGGAAGAGAAGACCGAAGCCGATCGTACCAGGCCGGCGTCCCACCCCCAGCGGTGAGGTCACGTGATCATCACGCCACATCCTTACAGCCCATTCCCACAATCCCTTCTGTCAACAACCCAACAGGCATCTGGGCCTCCGCTGCTGTAGAGATGCACATGCGGACGGCTACTACGTGCTGCCCTGAGCTGAAGTATCACGTAAGAGAACGAGTTCTTTTCCACACACACACACAGCTGTTCTTGACAAACAGATGTGCCCCAGCCTTGTGCTGCGCTGCCACTTCACCACACTTTCCACCGTGTTTGTCCCATGCTCGTCCACTCCCACCACCCCGAATCTTGGACGCTCTCAGAACTTAAAAATACCCCCTTTGGCCCCCTGGTGAGACCTCAGACATTTATTCCCTTTGTTTTTGGGCCTCTGCTGGCCTCTGTCTGCATTTCCCACACATTAACACCGTTTATCTTTTTCAGATTTATTTCTACAGGTTTGTTTTTTTTTGTTTAAATACAGATCTGGGCTTCCTCTTTCCCCCCCAGAGTCCTTTTAATGGAAACAGAGAATTTGTCATGTGAAACTTGATCTAAACATGCTTAACACACAGCTACTACCCTGCAGCTGGACCTAGCGGCAACATCCTAGTCCAGCACCAACATGTAAGAAACTAACCCCTGACTTGGTACAAGGAGTAAAAGAAATTGTACAGACTGGTAGATGATGGGAGATAGAAAGTTTTGGACAAATCAAGAAACAGAGTAAATCATAGTAACAAGAATATAATTGAGGGCCTTTTAAGAAAGTGGCCATTACTGCTGCTACACGACGCGCTCCCTTCACGCCTCGGGATGTGGTTTCGGTGGGACCGCCCGTACGGATCCCCCTCCCATGAAAGGGGGCTTTGAAAAGGTGTTGGGGCGGCTCGGCCGGAGGTGACCGCGGTCGTCCGGCTCGCAGGAGAAAGGCGCTTTTGTACCGTGAGGCGTTAGCAGGGCAACATTGCGAAACCCGGGGTTTTACACTGAAAAAACATTTCGGCTTAGTTTCCGCTGCCCATCCAAACTGCGTGTGCAGCTGGGAGACGCCCAGGGCTGCCAGCCCCTATTACCCCGCATTTACACCATTATCCGTGAACGTCGCCGGGGGGTGGGGGCACCTGGCACTTCACATACGTGATGCAGTAAAACCACGGCGACCTCCACTGACCCTTCTGCTGAGTCGAACAAAGTTCTCAAATCGGGTGTGTTGAGCTGGAACCCAGTCGGCCGAATGGCTCCCAGCGCAGCAGAAACAAACTCATTGAAGTACCTGCCAGGCCTGAAGTTATGCGAATACTCATAGCTCCTGTGAACCCTGTGATGTGCAAAGGATTCCCAGCACTAACAACTGGGATGAGAGATGACAGCAGCACTTTCTCTCTTCCTGTGTTTTCACGTTCTGCTGCAGACCTGAGGTGGGAAGAAGTGTCCAGAAAGCAGCCGAATGACAAATAACGCCGTGTTTTACAGACCTTCCACACGTCTGGAGACGGAGGGTGAAGGGTTGGAAAGAACGTGATTTTGAAACTTGGGACTTGGAGGGGCCTCGCAAACATGAGCACAAGTCGCCTCCGTGTGGAGGCGCGGAGCTACTGCAGCGTGGGGGTCCAGCGGTCACTCGGGCTCGGAGCCTCGCCGATGCTCCACATGGCAGGAAAGATCAATCAAAAGCTTATTTAAACTATCATGGCTGCATTGGCAGATTGGGAGTGGGGGGCGTGAGCTGCGGTCTAACAGTGTCATAACAGAGTAAATAAAAACTAAGAGTGGCTGCAGGGACCACAACCATCCCATTGCAGCCTGGGTTTTATACCCAGCCCCTACTGCAGGGTCTGTGCTTGCAGCCCACTGGGTCTTTGAGTTATGAAGATACAAAAAAAAAAAAAAAAACCCTCATGGAACCCTTTTTTCAAAATGACCCCCACATCATCCTGATTCAGTTCCTTTGCTATGGGTTTGACTTCATATCCAGTTGAAAATGCTAAAACAGTAAAATAAACACTATTAAGATAAAATCAGTGAAAATGGAACATATGACGTTGGGAGAAGACAGTATTCAGTGCCAGCTGTGGAGCGTAGCGGCGGTCAGCATCTGCTCACTTTCACTCTGGGTTCCTGGCTGCAGCAGTCCAGTGTGTTTGTTATACACTCACCGGACACTTTATTAGCCACACTTAATGAAAGCTTGGACCCTCTTTTGCCCCCGGCAACAGGGTTTTGGCTCCATGTTGGACTGACACCTTCCTGAAGATTATCTCCTGGTCTCAAAAATGGGGACTGTAAAGGTGCTGTCATGTTTATGGAACCATCCCGAGACGCTCTGCTGGAAGTGTCAAGTTTGAGGAAGACCACGAAGGGATGGATGAACCTGCCCACTGATGCTCTGATGGTTCCAAAAACCTTTAAAAAAAAACAAAAAAAAAAACCTTGTGTGCCATTAAATCACTCTGCACCCCACCCCCCCCCACTGGCAAATGTACCTAAAAAAGTGGTCAGAGAAAGCAGATCTAATAAATTAATTTCTGCAGGGCTTTTTTCCCCTCATTATTGTGAACTTTCGCACTACAGCCAAAATGAAAATGTCACTGAACACAGGAACACTGTTCCCATAGTGCCCCCCTTAAAGCCTGTATCCATCTGTACTCACTGGTACAGTACAGTTCGCTGTATAACAGGGTAAATCAGCATTTGCACTGCAGCCGCTCATCCTTGTTACTGACCGTGTGTCCAGTGCACATCCTCAGTCTGGGGTCAGTCGCAGGAAACAACTCTGGAGCACGGCAGACCACACAGACACACACGTACACATTCGCCTGAACTCGTCTTTGGACTGTGGGAGGAAGTGAGGCACATGGCTCCAGCACTCAGACTGATGCACCAATGATAAATGAGAAACAACAGGTGACTCTGCTGGGGGGGGTGGGGTTCAGCTCTCTCCATCGGGAGACGCTGACTCACTGCAGGCTTTAGGAAACATGGTTAACATCCTAGCAGGACAGTGGCATCAGTGATACAAACAAACTAACCTTTTACTGCGCATTACAGTAGAAATTAACTTGTTTGTAGTTTTAAAAAAAAACCCATTAATCCATAACCAACCGTGAAAAAAAAGCACCAACACAGCAGTGACACAGATAATGGGACCATTTCTTACTCTCCAGGGAGATATGAAACAATCATTCACAACCCAGACATGTAAATTACGATCGGTGTTCACTGACAAGACCCCCCAACAACTAACACAACAACTGTTCACAAAAGTCCACATTTCATTTTTATTCTCTCACCAACAAAACCTTGTTTACAAGAATCAAATCACAAAAAATAAACGGCGGTTCCCGTCTATTGCATATCATGGTGGCAGTTTGACCTACATGCAGAACAACAATCAAAATAACAGGTTCTATTGTCAGAAAAGCTACATTTTACACACAGGAATTCATACAAAAGGAGGAGGATATAAAAACATTCTTCCTGGAGGAGATTCAAATGGGGGGAGGGGGGTAGAGAGAAACAGGGGATGAGGGAAGGGGGCACTGTTCTCAGAAAGCAGAAAGAGGAAACACTTTTCCTGGCCCCCTTGTCTGGTCCAGAGCAACAATTTACAGCACAAAACCAAAGAAACATCTTCTCTCTCTCACACACACACACACTAATGGACTAAAATCATCACAGTGGAATTTAAAATGTTTCTTTTAATTGTTTTTATTTTGTCACTCGACGGCTTTCTGTGAAATAGACGCGTGTTTCATCCCCTCTGTCTGGGGGGGCGGGGGGGTTCAGGGCAACCAAAGGTAACGAGTGACACGGATGAACACGGGAGGTGCAGCGGTGATCAGGTCAGGTCAGAGAAAGCAAATGAACATGGTACGAAGGGGTGCGTGGTGGTGACACGAGTCCGGACCAGTGCGTGTTTGTGGGTGTGTGTTATTGCGCTGCGGATGCCGGTCTCGAGGGATCAGGCGCGGCACTGTGGATCTCAGTCGGCACTGACTTGCGTGGTCACCTGACCGTCGGCCGTCTGGCTCGTGGACTGGATGAACATGGGCTGGGTGAGCTCCTGGCCGGCCGGCATCGTCACCTGCTGGATCTGGTACAGCTGCTGCAGACGTAGGACGTGGGAGCGGCTCAATAGTGACCCATGAGAACATCTGGTCAAACTGCTGCAAGGAGCAGCTGCTAAATAGTGGACCATCTGGCACGACTGGCTGATCTAGCAAAGCTGCTATGGGGAGGTACAACTCAACAGAACTGCTAAATAGTGCTCGGCTCACGTGTGCTGTATCCTCCCAGGAGACAACAGAAACCATCCAAGCTCCACTTTCAAAACTGGCAGTATAATTTAAAAACACACAATTGTCAACTATAAGGTGACTTAGGACTCAACCGGACCTCCAACTTGACACCCTCTAGAGGGGATCAGCAGGAGATGTGACATTGTGAGGTGGTGAAGGATGACGATACGCTTACCTGTCCGTCAGTGAACTGGTTGAACTGCTGCTGTCCCTGCTGCACCTCTGTCTGCGTGATCTGCAAGTGGGGGGGGGTGAGATCACACACACACACACACACACACACACACACGTTACACAACGTTTACCTCATGTGCCACAATGAAATAAGTGATGAGCTTGACACTTTTGAGATGTGCCCACACAACACCTCACCTGCTGGGCATTGGTGGTCAGCGCCTGGATCTGACCTTGGACGACCTGCGTGCCGGACACGGGCTGGGCCAGCCGGATGTACTGCAGCTGGCCCGTGTTGAGTTGCACCTGCGGGACACACAACACAGACACACACGCACAGGTGAGTTGAGCGCGGCAGGGGAGACCAGCACAACGCAGCAGAGGCAAAAGCAGGGCGGAGCACAGAAAGCTGCTGAAGGAAGCAAGGGCGCCGAGCTCAGCAGTTTAGGTGCTCTTTTTCCATGTCACCCGCTGCCCCCTGCCAACCCCCCCCCCCCAGCTCACCGGAATCTGCTGGATCTCTCCCGTGTTTGTGATGATTTGCTGCATGACCTGCATGGTCTGACCTGCGGGCTGCGCAGCTGCCTGTCCCTGCGCAGCCGCCTGCACAATCTGCACCTGCTGGCCCTCGCCCACCTGCATCGTCACTGGAGCGCTCTGCGGGAAGCAGGGACACACACACACACACACACACACACACACACACACACACACACACACACACACACACACACACACACACAGAGACAGGAAGCGAGCAGAAGTGAGTAATACATGAGACACACACACACACACACACCTGTCTGGGCTGTTCCCAGCACCCCCCCACCCCACCCTAACAAGGGTGGAGAACTGCAGCACTGTGTGTGTGTGTGTGGGGGGGGGGGGGGGGGAGGGCATATAAAAACAAACAAACAAACTGGGAGGGGCAGAAAACAGCCAACCAGGGCACTCTGGGAAAGGAATCCTGGTATCGCTGTCAACGTGGCAGCCACACTGAAACCTTCCAGCACCGGGTTCAAGTCAACCGCAAAATATGACTTTGCAGAACAGGCACTAAATTGAGGGAACAGAAAGTGGGGTGTGCGGGGGGGGGGGGGGGGGGGGGGG
>UFQX01000384.1:379005-396657 GCA_900497675.1 Arapaima gigas | reverse complement strand
CCCCCCCCCCCCCCCCCCATCCCACCCAAAGTGTCCCAGATCACGGTGTCCCTACGGCTGTTCACCTGCCGCTTCGGAGGCTTCAGCTCGTCCCGGGGAACGATGTCGATGAGGAAATCAAACTGGTCAAACTTGGTGATGGCCATTGCAATGTCGTTCCTCTGCAAAGACACGTGACCGCAGACAGCGGGTCAGTGTTTCGGGCAGCAAGGTCAAGATCGGCGTTTCGACGCATTCGGCCCAAAACACGATCCCGTGAACATCGACCAGCGCACAGACACACCGACCCGACACACCAACACAGCAACAGTCTACGAAGCAACACCTCCTCCTAATCGCACCTCAAGTGGGTCTTGTTGTTCCATTTATTTTCACCAGGGAAAGCACAGCCGAAAGGCGTTTCGTCACACGAGGTCGAACTGCAAGGCCTCCAGCTCAAGTTAATTATTTTCGTGCTGAACTCACATTTTGTCTGTGTTTTTCCAAGCTAACACAAACACCCCGAGGCCTCATTTGGCTGAGGAGTTAACACCCCCCCCTTGCACCTCGCTACCAAAGGGAGGTGCGTTTCGGTGCTCCTGCCGTGCGCCGCCTGCCTCTGCGAGCGCTTCGTTGCGCGTTATACTTCCACACCATGTCTGTATCTGCACCTTCGTTACATCAGCTAGACGCTGGCATCATGCGGCCAAAATAGTGCCCGCCGCCCCCTTTCCAGCCACACCCCACCACCCCCACCTGCATGCTATTTTCCACAGGATATCGGCGACAAAGATGTGACCGTGGCCCCCAAGTGGAAGGACTATTTTCGGCCGTGTGATTAATACGTGGTACGGCAGGGTCATGTCCACAGCTGTTCTATTGATGAGTGTTGTCGTGGTGACGCCGGTCGCCCTGGTGCCCACACAACGCAGCCGGGCCTGCAGGCGCATTCGGGCAAACAGCCACTCAGGACATGAGTGCTGAAACGTGGGGGAGCTGCAGTCACATTTCACTTGGGAAGCGACTCCCTTCTTGGTCGAAAGTCCAACAGCAAGTAACAAACGTAATTACGGCTGTCAGTGACCACGGTCCCGTTAAACTGAACTGACTGAGCGCGACCGTTTAGTACGTGTTCCAATAAGGTGCAAGTAAACAAAGGCCAGCGCGGTCACCAGTGGCACGTTAGTGGTCATTCATGGTGAAAAACAACTTGGTGCTTGCTAGATAGCTGTCACCTGTCCATCTGAGGCAAATTAGACCAGCTCTGCTCATTTCGACAGCAAAGTCTGATGATTTAAATATACCGAAACCTTGCACAGGGTTATATGTGCGCGAAGCGGCGGTGAGTGAATTTGCTAGTTCGGAGATGTGGAAATCAGGGTTTGTGTACAAGTTACAGTAAGTGTAAATTCTTCACGAAGCAGTGTGTTTGCAGGTGTGTGCGCGCATCAGCTGTACGAGAACCCAATTCTGTTCCAAAACATCAACCGACAGAACACCAAATTCCTTCATAAACTGTTTATAATAACATACACAGCGGTATTTCACTGACATGAAACTGACTGGAGTTAACTTTCCTACCCAGAAGCAACAGTGTGTATGTGTGGGTATGCAGGACTTCCAGAAGGACAGGAGGTACCCGAGCGGACTGTGAGATGGGGGGGGTCACCTGCAGTGTCCGGCGCTTGTTGTCCTCTGTGTGGATCCAGGCCCGCAGAGTGAGTTCTGTGATGAAGATCTGGGCCGCCTTGGCAAATAGAACCGGGGCTTCAGCACTGATCATCTAAGGGAGAAGACAAGGCAATGAGTGTAACCACAACACCCCCCCCAACACACACACACACACACACACACACACACACACACACACACACACACACACACACACACACACACACACACAGAGAAAACATCCCAGCAGGCTTTGCACTCCTGTGTGCGTTTCTTTCCTCCTGAGCCCTTAATTACCTTTCTGTTTTGGGCCAGCACGGCCCTCCTCCCACTTAAGCTGCAGGTTATTTTGAGACTGCTGGACGCCTGGCTCACTCGACTGAACGCTCCCCCATGGGGACATGGCCACAGGGACACCTCACAGCTGACAGTAAGCTGGACATCAGTCCATGACAAGGACACTTCATGCTCATCAAATTATACTTCCCCCTGAGCTTCCTACACAGTCCTCACGGTCGTCATGGTGAGACACAACAGATCCGGCCCTTTTTTTTGGTTTCTACAGTGACCGTACCCTGCTGTACCAGCAAAACACTGTACTGTGACAGCTGAGGTTCTGCAACCTTGAGGGTGCTGAATAGATGAATTAATATGGAATTTTGGACATTATTTGCAGGTAGGCCCGTTAGAAAGGGTGATCCTATGAAGTACCATGAGGTTCATCACTTACACCGCTGCACCCCCTCCTCCGTAATCCCCCCACCACCTGTCCCCTACCTTCACATCTTCATCCAACTTCATGATTTTCTTGATGCGTGCAAGGGGCAGTTCCTGCACCCGGAAATCCTTCTGAAACAGAATGTGATGAGGCAGGTTAAGACCAATGAATGAACACAGACACACAAGCGAGAGTGTGTGTTTACGTACACATGGGGGGCGGGTCTTAGCTTATTAGTCACTGATATGAATGAATGAGCACCGATCCACACCGCACTGCACCACCAGGTGTCGTGGGAACGCAGTCCTGTCCACTTGGAAACAGGGCCCAGCGCTGCCCTAATATGTTCACAGAGATCCTGCTGCCAGCAGGGTCTTCTCCCCAACCCCACTGGGAATGGTGTGAGCGCAGGCCCAGGGAGGGGGAACGAGATCATAGTACAACAGCACACACACTGTGTGTATGTGTGTGTTTAGGAAGTTACCAGGGCTGCAGACAGAGAGGCCGAGGGTACGCACCACGGTAAGGTTCCGGATCTCCTCCATGACACGAGGCCAGAAGGACTGCAGGCTCTGCTGAGCATCGCTGCTTCCCCCTGCTGCAAACGAGTTGTCCCCCGACATGCTGGGCCCTGGGGAGGCACACAGACACCTTCAGGTGGCTACAATGATTGTGTACACACACACACACACACACACACACACACACACACACACACACGCACACACACACACTTCCGGTCTAGGTGGTGGACAGATGTAGAGTGCTGCCCATTCCACCCATGTTGTCATGCCACGGAGAAAAGGACACACAGCTGTTCTGTGATGAGGAGTGGTGACACCTGCAGGTACGAGTCCTTCACTGACCGCTGGCCAAGCTGCCATTTATTACTCACTTATTACAAATGAGCTCCTTGAGGCTTACACGGCAGTTACACACACACAGCTGGAAGCAAAGAGCTGGGTACTATGGCACGGGAGGAATGTCAACTGGCCTGTCTAAGCCTGCTTGTAGGAGCTTCGTTCCCTCCCTCCTCAACACACAGGAACCTGGAACAGACTAAACCTGCAGGCAGAGAGAAGCACCGGGTAAACGAGGCCCGAGGACAGGATTTGCATGCAGGCACTGCAGCTGAGTCGCTTCAATGGAAAAATGTGGGTCAGAAAGGAGACGCACAGCGGGGAGGACGACCTGCCCGTCAGGCCTGCTGTGGCCCATATCCGACACAAGGGGAAGTACTGCTCAGGACCAATCCTGGACAATCCTGGCTTAGCAAGAAGTGTGAAGCCATTTGTGTTGTGTGCACGTGTTGGAGAGATATGTCGTGGTATATGGTGATGCAGTACACTGCTCACAGCCTCTTCCACAACAGGAGACACTTTCAGAGTGTGCACGTGTCCTCATGCCAATCCACTGCACATCATTAAAGGACACTATCAGGTTAATTACCACAATTCCCATTTTGACTGGGGAGGGGTGTGAATTAAACAGCCAAAAATAGTCAAAAGCCACAAAACAAACTAATGAATGAATCAGCAAACCTTGAATACACCAGCTGTTCCTGCTGCGGTTCACCCCACCCCCACCTAGTGTGACCTCTCGACCCTCCTGCATTTGTGTGGCGGAGACAAAGAGGGAAGACGATTAAAAGAGACCACAGATGGGGTGGCAAAGTTCACAGGTGACTGCGGTCAGATTGAACATTTCCAGGTGAATTTCCAGCAGGAGTCAATTTTACTGTACTGTTACTGTATACTTTATGGCTCTCAACTGCAGGTCAGCAACTCTAACCTCAAGTAGACGTGAAAGAGGAAAACATGACGACCCAAAACATTTACCCAAGCAGAGGGGATGGTGACAACAGAAAACCACGTGGCTGCAGACTGACTAGGAGAGACTGGTTGAACATCAGATTTGGGTACGAGAACCCAAACACCCCCACGTGGCTGGACAGCATCCCCTCTCATGGGTCAAAGGTCATTTTTCCTCCACTTTCACACATCTGCTTCAATAATATCTAGATAATCCCAATTCAGCCATAAGCGTTCACAACACGTGTGTCGTAAACACCCTCATAAAAATGTACACAAACTACTTCTTTTAAAAAGCACAGCACTATTAGTTGGTCCTCCATTTGTTCCCCCGACACACACACACACACACACACACACACACCTTACACACACACACACACAGTTGGTTAATTATACATTACCAGCTGTTTAATGGAGAACTAAGATCTTCTTTGGTTATGTGTCAAAAGTGTGACCAGGCTTAATCTACTCACACAGCTCTGTACATCATAATAATAATAATAATAATAATAATAAAAATAATAATAATAATGATGATGTCTGGCCGATACCAACTGACAATTCAATATATACAAGTCAGGTTCTTAACTTTTGGCAGATTGATTAATTACCTCAGAGAGCAGAGCAACTGCTCTCCTGGGACACCAACCTCCCACAGTCCCCAGGATAAGCCTTTGCCAAGACCATGAGCCGTCCAGGTGGGATGCTAGACATCCCACAGATGCTCCTCTGCTCACTTTAAGACATCTTCCAAATTCTACTCGTGGGACATCCCTTGCAGCGTGGTTCCTATATCCTGACTGGACAACCGAGTCTCCACCAGCAGTCTGGTGTTATGACCAGGTACGTTCGTCCGATAGGAATCGCTCCAGCGATAATGCCAAGAGAACAAACACACCCACACGTCGCTGGTCTCGGCATCAGCTGGACTCTGCAGCATAGACCACAGTCCGACTTAGAGCTACGCCACCTGAAGGTGCCCCTCCCAAGAGCTTGGAGGGGGCAGGTTGTCAAAGGCGAGAAGCACACTGCTTGATCCTCTGCACTGTGGGAAAGTGGAGCACACTGGCCTCATGGGGACATGGGGGGGGGTGGCTTTCAGACCTCTGACTTTGGTAAAGGACTTGGGGAAAAAAAAAAAAAAAAAAAAAAAAAAAAAAAAACTGTATGGGATGGGGGTGAAAGCAGTTTGAAAAACAAACGCTCAGCAAACAGGAGCTCTTGCCTTGTTTTTCCACGGAATTTCAACAGAGGAGGGAAACTCATTTTGGCTCCAATACCAAAAGCCACCCAATGCTTGCAGTTGAAGGACATGTGCAGGAGGAGCAGCGAGAAACAGTGAGGCAACTGAGGAGATCCAATGGATGGAAAAGTGCTGGGACACAACCACAACCCCCGGACTGTCAATGATCCACCCAGCGCAGGGCAAACTGAGGCTCGGCACGCTGCAATGCATTACCCATTAACAGATCAATACCTTCCTGCATTCCTCTGGACCCAACGTCAGCGCTCTGCCTCGGTGCAACTTTACACCCAGACTGCACGCCACGACCAACGTCCTCCCCAGACTCCTTCATCGCTCTGACCTTGGTGCCGAGTCCTGTTAATTCGAGGAAGTGACGGCTTGTTCCTCAAGGTCAATCGACGAGAGAATGAGCAAGAGAAACAGAGCAGATAAAATCAAGACTAAGATGAAGACTCCATGTTTTCCTTCAACTTTTCTCAGCATCGGTCATCAATCCCAGTGGCTAACACACTCCCACTCGGATCCAGGGAGGTCAAGCTACTGCAGGAACCACCCTCTCGTCCTCATGACCTCTGTCCCGCACTGTTCTTAGCCAGCAACATCAGCAGCACAGGAAGAGGAAGAAAGAAAAATGTCCCAACACAGACCAGAGTGAAGAGAGGGAGAGCGAGAAAGAGAGTACAGAAAGTACCTAAAGAACTTGGTGCGTAAACACGACAAAGACAACAAGACAATACAAATGCTCTCCCTACTGTATGTGTGTGTGCATGTGTGTGTGTGCCTGTCTGTCTGTACTGCTAGGGCTCCAATCATATTGCAATGTTACGAAAAAAGGGATTGGCTCTGGTGGGGAGGAGCGTGGCGCGGGGTCTAAATTTAGCACCTTCCTCCCCTGATGCCACGGCGTGTTGTCAATGACACAGATGGAAACTCTCAATTAGAACGCACACCAGTGCCTGTGCCTCCAGCCCTGTTTCTCATGCACCTGCATGGCTCAGGTGATGTCCTCCACGTCTGCATCACCTCCGACGCGTGAGGTCTGCACGAAGCGCCAAACAGAAAGAGAAACGCAGGTGAACGACAACAGTCTAACTCCAAACAAATAGAGATAACAGGACATGTGACTGGTTATGGAGTCAAAGACTCAGAAGCATAGTGTCTCTCTCACACACACACACACACACGCACACGCACACGCACACGCACACACACACGAACTCTGGCATGAGGTAACACTGACGTCAAGAAGTGTCATCACTACAGAAACCAGTGGGATGGCCAATCCATCACAGCCAGGGGCACACGACCCACGCCCCCAGAGTGGGTCGACATGGGGCAACTCAGTGTTCAACTCTCACTTTCCTCCATCACAAATATTGACAGGAAAGCTGACGGTACGAAGGTGACAGACGAAGGGCGTCTACTGATCAAACAGTGCTCCCTGTGACTGAGTGAGAGCAGGAAACCCAGGGAGAGTTTAGTTGGACAATCCCTCATCCCATTCACCCTCACCAAAGGCAATGAAGGCAGCACAAGAGAGATAACTAAACACTCCCTCACCAAGGAGCACTTTTGAGAGTCACACTTACCCCATGCCCTTCATGCAGCGCCGCAGAGGTCTCCTGGAGGAGAGAGATGGGGAAAGAGAGAACGTCTCCTGCCTGCGCTACTTCCTGTCCTCTCCTCGGGGCCCCCATCCCAGGAGCAGACAAAAGGAGGTCCGCCGTCTCAAGCAGCCTCTGGCCGGAGTAAGCGAGTGTGCCCCCCCCCCACTTCCCCTCTCGCACCCCCCACAAACCCGTCCGACCGCACGGGCAACCCCCGCTGTTTGTCTTTCAGCTGACCTCTTGTCCGAGCACTCAGAGGTGCAGCAGCGGGGGTGAAAGGAGGATGAGGAAAAGAAAAGCAGGAGTAGAAAGAGGGCAGCAGAGCAGGAGAGTGCCAGTCGTGCAAGTCGAGGCAACACTGACTCTCAGACAAAAATCTCCTGCCGTCTTTCCCTTTAACATTCACAAGTAATCAATCTAGCCTGCTACACGACACCCAGGCCCCGCCCTCTGTCTGCTCCCACCCTCCTCAACTGCGGCATAGCCAACAGGCAGCCAGGGCTGGCCCCTACAATGGGCTGCACTTCCCATCAGTCAGCACCACCTCCGCCCCCTCCGTCTTTCTCCACCCAGCCCCCCCTTGCAGGCGAACAACTTCCTGTTTTAAGTTACCTTGAGCTGCAGGATAGGGGTCAGAAAGAGAAAAGAGGTAACAAGAGAAAGGAGATGAGAAAGAAAGCGATGCTCAAGTAAGACCGAACATGGGGGGTGTGTGTGAAAACAACCCCCCCTCACTCCAAGCATTTGCTTTGCCAGCCACTGCTGCCGCCGCTTCCCTTTCCCCCCGGCAGGAGATGCAGAGAAGCGAAACAACTGGGTGCTCTCTGACAACTGTTCCCTGCTTATTTACAATGTCAAGCTAAATGTCTCTACAATGCCCGCCCCTGCACTCTGCCGATTGGCCAAAACACCTGCCATTTTATAAGCTCCTCCCCTTCCACTTTTCCAGGCTGGCGCCTGATGTCAGACAACACTCTGCCCCCTCTCGATTTAAAGAGCAAAAGGCAGGTTTGGAGCTGAATTTCAACACTTCACACGAACTGCTGTCGTCATCATCTCCTCTCACACACACACACACACCCTGGTCACCGAAAGGCTGTGTTAAAATCCCACAGAACAAAACACTCTTCCATCCAAAGACATAAAAATTTCCCCATTACACACTAGTACTGGGTAAAGTTTGAGTTACTCATTTGTACTAAATTGTTCTCTATCACTTCAGGGTAAGAACCTTAACCAAGAGGACTACAGCAGGAGGTGGAATTTTAACCTGAGTCCCTGAAATACCAGCCCACAGCTCCAGCCACTATGCCACCTCCTACCCTCAAAATCTGCATGAAATGCTGCACAGGTCACCTAAAGGCCAAGGGTATAAGGAAACATTTGGTTGTTGCATTAGAATATGTCTGACAAATGTTCTTGAATTGCCTAGGTTTTTCTGAACATCACCAACATAATAAAAATTATTAATGCTTTGACACCTGTCAGTCATCTCAGAAGGCCAGTGTGTTGCTCTGCACATTAACCCACCACATTATAGGCAGGTGGCCAACTTCACAACAGGCAAAATAAACGGAGACACCAAACGAGAGCACAGGGCAAACGCAGTGAAAGCAGAGACCTCTGACAGGGAACAAGGGACACTTGCACTCAAATTTTTCTCACCCTCACACACACCGCTTGCTGCAAACACAGACTACAAACAGGGCCATCTCTGCCCCCCAGCTCATCGGGGCTCCACAAAGTTGCTGTTCCTGTTAAGGCAGCACCAGTCCATCGTAGAATAACCACACACACTCTGCCAGTTGTTCACACAGCTGCATAAGACGCTACAGGACAGCACACAGCTTGAGTAGCTACGAGGACATCAACAAAGCTATTTCGTGCCTGCGACTTGGCACACAATGGCACCGCCACCTCTGGCTCAGCCTTTGGGTCCATGCAAGTTGTGCCATTAGCTGGAGAACAAGGGTTTGAGGTGGCTAAGTTCCGCTCATCTCAGTTGGGGGGGAGGGGGGGCAGATGGAACACACGGAGACGACACAGAGGAAAGACAACGTGAACATCTAGGTCTAAAATGAACAGACATAGTGGTGGGTGTGGCCTGTGTGTGGCAGTGGGGGGCTGAGGTAACTGGACTTCTTGATCCACACCCTATATAATCCCCGCAGCAAGGACCATCTTTTCTGTGACCTTAGCCACTTACTAAGCCAGACAAACAGTGAAACACACACACAGAGGATCCAAAAGCTTCAGTTTTACTACTATTTATTATTTCACCTTCTCTCCAAGGTTACTTACAGTGTTTGGTTTGTACACTCACCTGTGTGCCCTGATGATCAGCCCTCCCACAGGAGCTGGGATTCAGACCTGCGTCCTTCGGCCGTCAACACTTACAAAGCAATGGCTGTATTATTAACTGCCAAATCAAAAAGCCAAAAATACTCAACGTATCCCTCATTGCAGGGGCTCCCTGCACATAAAGGGCCAAGTTCTAGGCAATGTTTATGGTAAACTGCAGTAAACGTACCATGCAAACCTGTGCGGAAACAAAGGCCTATCGGATCCCCATGACAGATTGGCGAGGGAGGAGACAGTCAAGGTCACATTGCCTCAGCAGGGAAATGGAATATAATGCCATTGTTTCACCTGTTACATGGATGTATGTCAACTTTACACTAATCCTCCCATTTATATAGCTGGGCAATTTTCATTCGACAGCTCACCATGACTGAGGGTTTTACAGAGGGGGCTGGGATGTGAACACAGCACCTTTGGGCTTCTAGACAACAGCTCTAACCACAGTGCCACCTGCTGCTCAAAACAGTGTAATGTTCATACTCTGTCCCTTTGCGCAGCCATGGACCCCCAGGTCGTCTTCAGCCCCCCCATGACATGTAAACAGGCAAAACGTGCAACTATAGGTAGGACAACAGCCTTATGGAGAACAAACGTGAAAGTAAATCAAGGGGTGGAGGTCCAACTACAGCAGCAACGCCATCAGGATCAGGAAGGAGAGGGTTTACAATAAACAAAACATTCAAATGTGGGCCTCCCCCCTCTCTCTGTCTCTCTCACACACACACACACACACACACGACGCAGCTGTGAGCCTCCCAACAGAAACTACTACTAAAAGTGCGCGCGGCGCGAGCCTCTCTTTGTGGAGCCCGCGGTCGGACCCTGGCAGGAGAATTTCGCCTGGAAAGAACAACAAAAAACGAAAAAGAGAAAATGAGAACCGAGTTTCCCTAAACATTTGAAAAGGGCCGTGGAAAGGCGCTCTAACCAATAATGACGAAGTTTGGATGTGTCCTTCAGACCAATCAAACCTCGGACCAGATTCCACCAATCAAGGTTTCAAGGGTTCAGGTCGTTCTGAAACGGGCGCCATTCGGGTTCCGTTGCAAGGAGCACAGCCGGTATGAAACCAAAGTGATAAGGATCCGAAATGGTGGACGCAACATCGCAGTTTCTCGACTTCCTCTACTCCGTAAGCCTGGCCACCAATAAGCGCCTCAGAGAGCGGCGAGGGAAATGGCGCCTATGTTCATCTTCCGAAACAATCGACAATTGGCCAGGAACACCTCGCTCGCTGCAACCCTACTGCGCTACCAGACTTGCAACAACACACAATAATGAAAAAAAACCCAGCAAAAATAAAACGCGTTCATACTTACTGGTGTCGTTTTCGCTCGAATTTCGCCGCGAAGCCCAGCTCTGCTTATTATTTAATTTATTTCACCGACAACGGGAAACAAGATGGCGCCCTCGATTTGACACTTCGTCCACAGACCGGAAACGGCTCTGCGTGTGACGTAAACGCGCCGCCAAGATGGCTGCCACCCGAAAGCGCGCCAACACGACGAACTGGATTCTTTGCGTGATAAAATTTAATAGAAAGTAGCGATTAAACTGGATTATTGGCGGCTCAGTTTCCTCGTGCAAAGTTGTAATAAGTAAATAGAATAAACAAAGGAGACAAAGTGACTACGGAAAATTAAAGGGAAACAAAATTTTCAAATACTCGCCAGGAGATGGCAGTACGTACTGAAACTGTACTGTACGTTTGTGATTTTTTTTTTTTTTTTTTTTTTAAATTCCAAAACATTTTCATGTAATATATGACAATAAAATAAGGCGACTATCAAAATTAATAGAAACCTGTCAGGTAAACCATCTCATAAGAATTAATATATCTAATTATATTTGTATATTATTATTAATTTACCTCAATTTTCTAGAAACCATCTTGACATTCTGGTCTTATTCTCTCTAAATGTGCCTATTTATACAGCAGGGTAATTTTCACCTTGTCAGTTTTTACAGAAGGAAGTGGGATCTGAACCTGGAGGTAGATGCAATTACACCTATTGCTGAATTTAAGAAATAAACACGTGATAAATTATTGATGTGGTCTTAGACCAGCATCACCACGACACCGTCTCAAGTAGAGACCAAGTTGTCTCAAACAGCCCCTCAGCATGTCATTGGTGAGGGAATCTGTTTAACTTGAAGCTCATTTCCCTTTTTCTTCTCCATCGCTGCTTTTCTTCAGCCTCCCGCTCCCATCAGTGGACGACGCTGAGCTGCAGCCCAGCACAAAGTACTGCTCCCCATGGGGTCCTTCACCGAATGAAACGTGTTTTCTTCTAAGTAAAATTACAAGTTGAAAAGCCGCTAATGTTATTTAGCTGACATACTTACCCAGAGTAATTTAATTCTTGTAATTTTAAACTCACAAAACGTAGTTGCTGGTCTAATAGCAGAAGAAATACTCAGTTTGGTACTTTCAGTATCCAAATGAAACAAATTACAATCAATGGCAAGTTAAAAACTATGACTTGAACTGCCTCATGCTTTTAGTGCTTGAGATTAAGATCCAAAACTGGTTACAAAGCCACATGCAGGAGACCACTATGGAAGTCCAGGTGGGTTTGGTTCCCAGTGTTGGGAGTTGCCTGCAGCTTCTACATCTTGCGGTTTCTCCTCATGTGGGTTTCATCCCCCTGTTCTGCACAGACCTGATGCAGCCAAGGAGCCATCGTTCTTGAGAACAATATTTCCAGGCCCTCGACCTCATCGGTGCCCCAGCTGAGCAGCATCTGGGGTGATGGGAAACCCCGGTTCATGTTCTTCCACCAAGAAGTTTGACAGACCCGAGTCTTGTTGAGAACGACATCTGTATTCGTCTTATTGTCGGGGCAGATCTTCTCACGACAAAAAGCATAGCACTGGTTAGCAAAAAAAATCACATCCGCTGACACGCTACAGTATTCATGTTGTCAGAATCACTCACAACAGCCTGGCAGTACCTTCAGCGTGGTACAAAGTGTAGTTAAAAAAACAAAAAAGCTGAATACTGCACGTTCAAAGCTCGGTACAGACCTGCCGAGCTGCAGCGTGTGGCGTAACTGGTGATGTGAATTGTGTCCTGAAGCAAAGCCCTTTGTGAGCATGAAGCCCCAGAAAATACACACGAGATTAAAACTGTAAACAGCGTAATTCACCCCGGGTGACACACGCACACGGGAAGGCGGCGTGCAGCCACATCTCCTTCCCCTCCTCGTCGCCTTCCGTTTGCAGGAGGAGGCCGGGCACGCATCCTCGGTGTGTTTGCGTATGACCACGCGGTCGCCTTAGCGCCCGTGTGTGAGCGTCGACACGTGTGTACGTCTCCTGGACGTGACGGGCTGACGCAGCGTCTGCCAAATGTTGTAGAGAGAGCGGGACGTATGCAAAGCCGGGGCTATTTTTAGAGCTGGCGTTTCTCCCTCCTGACGTGGAAGTTGCGCGTGGCAACACGCAGCCGTCGCACGCGCTGGTGCGGCCCAGCTCGGTGCACAGCCCCTCCCGCCAGAAGGGGGCGTGGTGGCGGCAGACCGCGAACAGCGTGCGTGTAAGACGACGCCTCACATTTGCAGATGCCACCTCCCGCCGCTGCCGTTTCATCCGTCTTCCTCGCAGGGGGGGGCGACAGGTTCCTCCCCAAACCCTGGACACCAACAGGAGGAACATTACTACTCATAATTTACCCGGCCGATTTGTCCAAGGAGACCGACGGCGTGAGGTTTGCACATAAAGGTGCTCACACTGATTTACTCAGGTGTGCAGGGTCATTTCTACTGTCGGCTCAGGGTCTGCAGCTTGCTGAAGGCTGCAGGAACAGGAAGCCAAACCCTGCACTTTATTGAAAGCTAACAGGAGGAGCAGAGGAGAGGCATAAAAAACTGACGGGTGGCAATGAGGAGGAGCGACGGCGCAGTTTGTCGGCCTTGTCGACACGCCGATTAAACACACGTCCGCACGACTCCCGTCCCTAATCAATACCTGGAACATCTCTGTTTCACCAGTCCCTGCTGCTGCCAGACCCCCCCCCCCCCGCTCGCTCGCCGAGGTGGGAACCGTCCGCTATAAATAGGCTCTTTCATTCCTGCCTCACTCCTCAGATTTACATAACAAAAAATAATGTGGTGGTTTATTTTTTTTTTCTTAAATGAGATCAGTTACCCTGCATACCATAGTGCTATTTTAAGGCTCTCCCACTCGAGATGGAAAGATAGAACACGGTAACATAAAAAAGAATCGCAAACAAATATACAAGACATAAATATTTCCTGCAGGAACATTAGACCTGGTGCTCTGAGGCCGGGGTCTTGTCTACCTGACATTTCTGTGTTTGGGCAAAGGCGCTGTGCTGGCGACGCAGATCCTTTTCGCCTCGGAACTGATCCTGAGCCGCTTTCTCTTCCTGCCGCTTGCGTGTGTTGGATCGCGAGTGAGGAGTGGAGGCCCGCAAAGTCCTCCTACGAGAACCTCATCTCTAACAAGCGATGCCGGTTAATTGGATCGGCTGCTGCCGCCTCATTAATCCCACAACTAGTGAGGAGGAGCTCGGCAGCCAGCTTTCCTACAAGAGGGTCTCGGCAAGACTCTGTGGCCCCCTAAGATAAACCATCACAGAAATGGACCGTAACTCATGAGTGGCTCCCTTTGGAGCTTCTCAGCTTCTGGGCTGCAGGACCAGATGTGGGTTCACAACCAACTCAGCTTGTATAGGGTTTCTATGATCTCACGCTGTTTGTGGGCATTTCCCTCCACATTCCAAAGGTGTGTTTTGGACGAATTGGTCACTCCAAACTGCCCATAGTGACCATGCACTGGGCAGATGGTTACTGGGTGAAATGGTTCCCTCTTGGGGAAAAATGCTGAATCTTTTCATCGCAGTTGGCACAACGTGAAGGAACTCACAGCCCTCTTGTTCTGTCTTTAGAAACAAAGGGTTAGAACGAGAGCCCCGCTCCCGCCGCAGTGCTCAACAGCAGATTAGCTCGGCTTTCTCTGCCCGACTTCCGAGCTCCAGTTCCAATTCGGTTGCTCCAGAACGTTGCTTGGCTTTTTTCAGATAGCAATGGAGGAGAGGGGAGCGCAGATTAAATTCTTGCTGCTGGGAGTTCATTTCAAAAGCAAGAAATGGAAGACAGAGAGGATGAGTATAAATCCATCCTGACAGTAACACTCCCATAATACATTGCTGTGCAGTGAAACCATGGGGGATGGGAGAAGCAGCAATGGCTGTTAAAAAGAAAGGTTATTTCTAAATACAAAAAAAAACAGCTGCCTGGTTTCTCCCAGGAGTCTCCTAAGGGTATAAGGTCCACAGTGTGGGTTCAGGCAGGAGGTGCTGGTAGGGTTGCCCCAGGAAGCGGAGCCGAAGCGCATCCCTAAAGGCCGAGAGGCATTCAGCAGACAACTGGATCCACTTGGATGGCAAGAAGGAGGTGGCCGTGGCCATCGATTCTGGTCTGGAGTCAGGAGTAGCAGAGGGAGCGTCCCTCAACTGTCCCACCACGGGATCGGTGTTGGCAAAATCATCCCAGTAAGTAGCAGAGTGGATTCGCGATCACCGGGCGTCAGCTACCCCTGACGGAGCACCGTTCCAAACCCGGAAGGAGGAATCCAAAAGGAATGGGGCGAAATCACGACATGCCGCCGTTTTGAAGCAGGCAGGACGATGCTGTAAGGAAGAAACATGGCTCAGTTCCCTGCCCTTCCTCTGGCTCCCTCGTCTTCCCGCTCTGAGCTATAAATACTGCACACAGTTCATCGCTGCCACGACACGGCTGCTCCTCTCGCAGCCTCTTCCGATTCCTCGGCCGCTAAACGAACGAGTGGTGCGAGCGGGGGTGGGGGGGGTGTCGTGTTTTGTGTTTGGAACGCGGGGGCCAGAGCCAGGATGCGGACGCCGTTTCTCCTCGCCGTTTAGCCGCCTGGGCCTCCAGGGAGATGCGGCGGGTTGTGTTACTCAAGTGTTCACGTGCGGAGCGGTGGTGGTGGGGGGGTGAGCACGCGGGGGCAATGTGGTCACTCTGTCAGTGGGGGAGCAGCACCAGTATCCTGAGCTGTCGGCAACACAAGGTGCTCTAAAAATAGCACGGCTCCGAGGCGAGTTTACCGCTGCTTTGCGGCCCCATAACCTTTTTGCATCGGAGGGTGTTGACTACGATTAGTTACGGTAAAGAAAAACAATAAAACCCGCGACGCCATCGACGCCAAGGCGGCGGAGAAACGTTCCACTAGAGAAGCGACGTGCGTGAACTTTAAAGGTCTTTAAAAAATAAGGGCATCAGCAGATTGTTGAGCGGCAGGATAATTGTCCTCCGCCGAGACGGACGTTGCGGCTCGGCGCCGCTGACCGTGATCGATGGCCCAGCGCTCCTGCCGGGCACCGCCGCGTATACAGCATCGCTCATCTCCTTAGCAGACGCACTTTTTGCTGAGTTTGCGCTTCCCCCAGGTGTCTGGCTGGTCACTACCTGAAATGACCTGTCAGGTCTAATGTCCTGCAGGAACACGAACCCAACCCCCAAACCTCAGTTCTTTAACTGCTATCCCAAGAGCTACAAGGTGGGCATGCAGCACAGAGTTTGGCGGTCTCAGAAGGTCCTGGGTTTGAGCCTCCTGCTATAGAGCCCATGACGGAGGCAGTAAAAAAAAAAAAAAAAATCACCCTGGTGTATGAATGTCGTGATGGCGAAACCCCCTCTGCCACGGAGAAGGAGGTGGTCAAACAGGTGAGAAAAGAATACGGAGGCTTGTTAGAAGACGAGAAGGGACCTGTGGAACCATCTCGTCCCTCTTCCGTGGTCTTGCCAAACTCCTCCGTTTAGTCAGCCAACAAGTAGCTGCTCGGCACGTTTTCCTCCCGCTTGTTTACCCTTAGTTTACCCTGCCAGTAAATAAGCAGCAGGAGGGCTGTTCTTCCAGCCATATTGGGTGCACAGGGGCTCCCGCTGAAGCAGGTGTTTTTATTGGCCACGGGACGCGAGCAGCGGCACCCGGGGGGGCGAGAAGCAGGCGGTTTGTTTGCCATTCCTCAGCCTCCCGAAAAAAAAAAACTGAAGCAAAGAACCAATACCAGTCTGACGCGGTCACAGAAATGACAATAACCGCTGTGGCAGCGGCATCATTAAGAAGCCAAATTTGACTGAGTGAAAAATACCGACGTGGTAAAATTACCGCGTTCCGCCCCACGTGCTCCACCGCTAACCGCTCCATCGGCCGTGCTAAATGCTAACTTCATGTCGCGGCCGCTCGGCGGTTAAGGAACCGGTGCCCGAGTCGTCGTGCTGAGACGACGATGCGCCACGTTTGGGACGGGGGGAGGTGCTCGGCGACGCAGGATATTGAGGCGAAAGAGGAGGTTTGAAGTAACGCAAAGTGGGAAATCCGAGATGAGAGTGAGATGACGCTGAAGTCGTTCAAGGAGGCGACGACTTTTGTCGTTTGGGATCAGCGCTGAACAAGCAGGGGGGTCGCAGCAGGAGGCAGAGCTGCGGGGAAAGATCTGGAAAAGATCCTGAAACGTGCCGACGTCCCCGCAGGGACGACAAGCAGAGCTGCTCAGCTAGCGGTATTTCTCTGACGCCGTGAGGATGAGGAAGCCGGACACTGAAGAAGCAGCACAGGGCGGTGCTGCTGGAGGAGACCGTTGGACGGCCAGGAAAGCAAACAGTTGGACGTGGGATCAAATCGATTTGGAACGGTCACTGGAAGCCCAGATGACAACTGAGGTGGTCAGACTTTTGACGCATCACGAGAGGGTTGGATTCTCCCAAAAAGGCGATGATGATGATGATGATGACGACAGGTGGAAAAGTTAGAAGAAGAGGATGGGCAGCAATCAGATGTGTGGACACACCCTGTTCAACACTAGGGACACGAGTGGAGAAGAGAACTTTCTAGAAGATCGCCACACGTGGTCAACAAGTGAATAATGACCCAGGACCAACAGGGCACTTTTACCCCAGTAAATTGGTGAAGGATTCGAACCCAGGACCTTCAGAGTGTGTTTCACGTGAATTTCACTGACAAATTTCCCAAAATCACGATTACGGCTCATTTCCCGTAGCGTCTTCCCTGCTGCCCCCCAGGCGGACGCTTCCTGTCCGACTGGGGGGGCTCGGTGGTGGTGGTCAGGCCCCTGCAGGTGCGGTCCTCACCCATCAGCATCTGACCACCGTCACACTGCGGGACTCGACAGCTGAACGTCTCGCTAACCCCCCCCCCCCCCCCCCCCCCCCCCCCCCCCCCCCCCCCCCCCCCCCCCCCCCCCCC
>UFQX01000384.1:361505-378985 GCA_900497675.1 Arapaima gigas | reverse complement strand
CCCCCCCCCCCCCCCCTCCGCCCCCCCCGGCCACAGTATTCAATAACTCCTCTATGAATATGAATATAATCGCGCGCTCACTGCGACGTGGGGGTAAGTGGGTCAGGCGCGTAACCATGGAGACGAGTTAGCTGGGGAAGGGCTCGCGCTCGCGCTCCGGCTCGAGGAGGGAGGCAGTGCCGCCGCGCGCGCAGCAGCGCGAGACCCGCAGCCGCCCATCGCGCGCTGGACCCGGAGCCCGGAAACGGGGCGACGCAGAAAAGCAGCAGCAACGACGACGACATCGCAAGAAAAACATGAGATTTTCACGCGCCGTCTGACCACCTCGACCTCCTCGCGCACCTGAGGCTCCGCCGCTCGCGCCGGTGAGTCTTCTGCGCTGCGGTCCCTCATAAACCACAGTGACACCAGTAACGGACGGTAACGGGCAGCGGGGCGCGTTGACGGTCGCGTGCCTGAGAAACACGCGCTTTTCCCCACTTTCACAGTAGAGCGTCGGACAACTTTAAAGCACCTGCACCTGTGCGGCGGAAATGCGCCCGCACGCGCACAGATTAAATATGAATACGAATAACAGTAGTGTGACGGACTCGTGCGGTTTGCGCCACTTTATTCCTTACCCGAAACCCGCAGCGCTGATACAAGCGGGAAAAGCGCGCTACTGGCGGGAATGCGGATTGTTAACGTACTGACCGTCAGCGTGTTTATGATCGGTGTATCGGGAGGTGACCGTTGCCCCCCGCGACTCTGCTCACGCGGGATATATTGACCACTGACTGCTATTTCTTCATCACATATGCGCATCACCATTTCTCGATACATTGATAAAGTACTGTATTTAATCATATACTGGAATATTTAGCATCTGCTTGTGTGTTTTCACCATTTATTCATACACGTTCCTCACGTGTGGTGTGTAGCGGTCACGTGATGGTCATGGAGGTACAAACCGTATTGATAACTTGCTCATATATATCGATCAGCACTGACTCGGACACTCCAGCTGTTCACCTGTTGTCTGCGAATCCCTGCAACTTCACGTCGGCTTTGCCGCCCGACGACAACCGGCAGACAACAGGGGGAATCGGGGTAAACGCACCATTTTTGTTCAACACGGCGCCGAACGCGACGGTTTCCAGCTCGCGGCTGGTCGATTCCGGAAGAATCGGACACCGACGCTATAGGTAAGGGGTCGTGAAAGGCCTGGCGGACGGGGAGGACACCGTTCGTCTGTTAACCGTTAGACCGGGTTTCGTGAGCGAGGCAAACGCTGCCCGTCGACGCTGTGGAAGAAGAGGTGCCCCTCGTGAGGGAGGGACCGCGGCTTTGGGGCTTCGGCCGAGGATAAGAGTTGTTTCCGGGCGGTGCTGCTCTCCGCCGTCCTCCTGCGTTTGCTGCAGATCAGTATAATTCATTTATTAAGCAGTAATTTTATTAAGCGGTAAGTTATCGCGCCGGCTGGGCACGGTATACGGTCGTGGTAAAACACACTTGACCTTTGCCACTGACGACAGGTGCTGCTCATCTCTGAGCCCGAGAGAAGCTCACGTAATCGGTCCTTTCTATTATTTTGTTTAAAAATTTAAAGGATTAATTCACGGAGCTATTTTAGGCATGCGAAGCCGTGCCCCTCCGGAGAAGGCGTCTGCGAACAGAGCCGCGATTACCATCTTCCTGAAACTGGCGAACGGACTGGCCAAGTCTCACCAGTGACTCAGATGGACGTTCTGCTGGCGAGATGGATGAGGCGCGAGCGTATGGACCGCCGGGCTGCTTCGCCGCCAGCCGTTTGTCAGAACACGTTCACGCTCGGGGGAGGGAGGAGGGCGCAAAAGCCGGGATGTTACCTCTCCTTCCCTCCTCTGTATGCCGCTCCCCTGAAGGCAGGAGCAGCAAATGAACGATTTACAGTCTCCCTCCCAACTCTGTCTGCGTTCGCATCCTGCCAACAAACAGTCAAAATCCAGACGTGACAACATCGCTCCGGTCAAGGGCTTCTTGAGTAAACGTGCTTGTTGATCCAGGATGGGAAGGAAGCCGTGAGGACGGGGCTGAGGGCGACATGAAGGCAACGTTTTCAACCCGGACCGCTCTGCAGAAGGACGTTTCAAGTCCATGACCCTCACTTGTCGCCTTCTAGATGAACGACCTTGGTGCAGTTCTGCAGTGGCCACAGCCAACCGATTCCAACACCTATTGGTTCCATCGCCTGCTTCCATCACTTACATAACAGAAGAAAAAAAGCGTATGTGTTTCTCTGGCACGTCCCAGGCCCACCCGTTCCATCTGACTTCGCGGTTGGTGCGGATCTTTTCATTACCCTGCTAGGTGATCATCTGCTTCCTCCGATGGCCCTCTGGCCAGACCACCATCTTGCGGGATTTTGCCGCTTCGGTGCACCAGGAGGCATGTTTTTACCACATGGTTTCGGAAGCAGAAACCTTAAAACCGCCCATTTGTTCCCGGCCCTCGCAAGCGCACAGACCGCCGTCCCGTAGGGCATTTGCTGGACGGGCCGGACACAGACGTGCACCGAGCCACCGAGCCGGGGGGAACTGGAGGACTTCCTCACGGAGGGATGGCGTGGCAGTCAAGCGGAAGAGGTCCAGACGCTCACCGACTCCGTGCCACGTGTCTAGATTTGTTTCTGTTCACGCTTGGCTCCTTCATCCACCATCTACTGTACGGCTCACAAGAGCCCAGCTTCCCCAGGATGAAATCGAGGGCCCCGACTGTTTATATTCAGCTGTGTGTGAAAAATATACTGAATACTACAGACCGCATGAGTAGGGAGGTACTACTCCTGCAAAACCTGGCCACCGCCCGCCCTCCCGCAGGTGACGCTGGCAGAGAAGCCGAAAGGGGCGCGCACACGCACGTGCGCGAAGCGCCTGTCGACCTAATGCACGCTGCGATTGCACCAGGTGATGCAGAAGCTCAGATCTGAAGGTCCTGGAGGCTGGAAGAGAGCCACGGAAGCAGAGCTGAGCAACGGAGCGGAGCACACGCGTGCTCTCGGCTACGAACAGACACACGACACGTAGCGCTGGCCTGGCGTTCAGAGTCGTGCTGAATCACTTGAGGACCTGAGGGCCATTGAGTGCAACAGTTTCACCTAAGCAGAGCTCTTCAGGTATCAGGAGCAGACAAAGGGAAAGTTTTTTTCTGCCAATTTTCATTACATATCTAAGAACATATTATTCATATTATTATATATACACATTTTGAAGCTCCCTATGTGGCTGAGCTCAAAAACATCTGCTCTTGCAAATTAGGAAAAAGGAAAGTGCAAAATTTATGAGGTACATCCACACTAGATAAGGAGAACCGTGAAGAACTGAAACAGCATGACTTGCACCACCTCCCCCCCACCATCCTGCACCGACAGGCTAACTGCAGGTGACTTACGTTGTTTTCACATTTCCACTTTACCTGTTTATGCGGCTGGATATTTATCTGGCGAGGCTCTTCAGGTTTTACATCTCAGTCAACCACAGGGCAGCAGGATGTCGCCTGGAATCGCGCTCCTCGTCTTTGTTCCTTTAGCCCCCGTGTCACCCGCTGCCCATAATGACCGGCGAGTGCTTTTAATAACAGCCTCCACAACGGTGTGTTGGTTGCCTAGGTGAGGGATCCCTGGAGAACACAGGTCAGATTGGAGATATAAATGGAAAAGAAGACACTTCAGGGTGTTGGATGCACTCAGCAACACCTAATACGTGAGGAGAGTGCAGGACCAAAATATATATCGTGTGTGTGTGTGTGTGTGTGTGTGTGTGTGTGTGTGTGTGTGTGTGTGTGTGTGAGCGCGCACACACACACACACACACAAACACACACACACACACACACACACACACACACAGGTAAATACTGGAAGGTAAATCGTAGTGTCTGAGATATTCTTAAATTTTTAATAGTTGCACTTGCCTCTGCTTTGAAGCACATGAAAGAGATGCATGTTCACTTGAAGGACCGGAGCCGGCTCCGTGCGCTGAAATATTCAACAGAACAATTTGGGTGAAACCTGAGTGTGTGAGCGTTCCGAAAAATAAAAATCATCTCCTTCGTTAACGGGGGGGCATTAAATAAATTATAAGTGTTAACTCCAAGAGCGGAAGGAAACGGCCTTCCAAGGTGCATTTCCACAGTCTGTCTTGGTAAAAATGTTGACTGTAAAGCGCCTTCTCTCAGGATGGAACGCGTCTAATACAGCTTGGTGGTTATTAACTTTTCTTACACGCGAGCCACGCCCTGCACGTCCGCGGTGCGCCGGTGGCTGGACTCGCCTGGGAACTCACACGCAGCGCGGTTCACGTGTTGGTGGGGGAAGGGAGGCTTGGAAATTAAACAGCCGGATAACCTAACACCGGCCGGCTGGCTGCATCTTTGAAGTGAAAACAACATAGATGTTTATCAGAGTAATTAGTTTAGTTAATCCGTTTCCCCCTCCCTCGGCAACCCCACCCTTCCACCCGTGCCGCCTTTAGTCAGAGGTGGGCAACAAATCCCACCCACGCGGAATGGGCTCCGTCGAAGGGCCACGTTGCTAACGCCGCTAACACTCTCCGTCGACCCGGAGCCGAGTACCTGAGCCGATGAACCGGCACGTCATTTCTTCTGCTCGCGAGGAGCTGGGCTAATCCGTCCTTCGACTGAGCTCTCGCAGGAAGGGGTCACCTGTCTCAGGTGACATGCTCAGGCCACTGTTCTGCTGCCCCTGGGCTGGATGCTGTAACTGAGCGAACCTCCTTCAGCTCCCAGGCGAACAGAAAAAGACCGAGAGGACAGGCTCCCTGGATGGACCCATTATGGCTCCTTCAGCCCAGCGTGACACGTCCTTGGGTTTGGTGGAGCTGTGGACATACGTGTAGGACCCTTCCTCTTCTGCTGGTTCTGCAGCACAAGGTCAACAATGATCAACTTGTACTGAATGCAAGATTGGGGTCGTCTAACAGATTTAAACGCTGCAGTTGGAACACAAAGAGCGATGCGTTGGGTTCTAAACCCTCGATTAGCTGTGTCTTCTGAGGGGCTGGGCGGAGGTGATCGATATCTACCTGCTTATATTTGAAAGGTTTAGGAGACCTTGTATTTGAAGAGGACATTATTTCGGAGGCTGCAGAGTGGATCTGTACTGTGCTAAAATGTGCAAGAGACAACGTCCGTTTTGTAGTGTAGGACAGAAGGAAAGTTTAGGCTGAAGGACAATCATAGCAGCGGAAAGGCGAGGAAAACTCCACCCGGCCACCAAAACACACATTTGAAACGGGAGCCCACATGTAAATTTCAAAGATGCCTCTTGTACAGCTAATTCTGGTTATATAAAGGAGAGGAATGGTGTAGGAGTGAGATTTGCCCTCAGGGAGGTGTAAATGGTGCGAGGGGCGACTGAACGGAGCGCTTGGTGACGGCATCGGGCAATTACAGAGCGCCGCTCGGCCGCGGTTCCTCGTCAGGTGGGGTAATGGATCAATAAATAAAGAAACAGAAGGGCTGCAGCTGGGCCCCATGGACTTGGAGGGACCAAATTTCTCCATGGCAACCTTAGGAGGAAGTGCCGTCTCCGCTCGGCTTCAGGGGCGGGTGGCGGACAACGCCGACGGCTTGGGCTGCGATCTCGACACCTCCTCACCCCTCCCAGCCGGTGACGCGCACACCAACGCGTGCGGCAACACGCGCGTGTCCCTGCACCGACTCACTCTTCCCAGTTGTCTCTGTTGGGTCACTGCTGCCGCTGCCGGAGGCCATCGCACCTGAACAGAAAATACACCCTGATGTTTGTCTTGATGGTAGATGGGGCCGCAGCGGCAGATGAGGCGAAGAGAATGAGAGAGGGACCAGCAAGGGTCAAACCACCAGCCACTGTTGTCCTGCTCTCTGAATGTCAACTGCAGTGCTGAGTCATGGGTTTAATTGCCGGGACACGCTACGTGGAGCAACATCCCGAGCTAGTCGCGCGGGGTACACGGCAACAATGGCACGCGGTGCTGATGTTTATGAGCCGAAGTCTGTTGAACCACACGAGGTCTCGCTTGAAGGCGCCGCAGAGTTTCTAGCCCAGAACATCTTGGTCAGCCACACATCTGGGCACCGCGTCCGGAAACCAGGTGGAGACGGACTCGGCGGTAGCAAAACAACACGGTGCCCCTTGTGTCGCTGGAGCAGGACGGCGGTTTTGCCGTCTTTAAAGCTCTACAGGTACAGGGATTGAACCTGCGGCTAAGGGGCCTTTGTACGGCCTCTTTGGAGCGCCGCAGAGAAGATGGAAAATAATTGAGCGACGTGACTCGAGTGGCGTGGGGACGGGACGAATGCGGCAGGAGAGCTGGGCTAAATGAGGATAAATCCGAGAGACGCCTTGGTGTGGACGCTCAAAAGAGCGAGCCCTTTGCCTCTCCTGGATGAGCTTTGGTAGCATCTGCCCTGGAGGGACAGCTGGAGAAGGAGGGGGAGAGAGAGTGAGAGCGATGGAGAATGAGAGCTAGGCTTGTATTGCAGCTCTAACAGAATTATTCCACAATTTGTTCCTGCTCTCACTTCTTCTCCAAAATGGCTCAGATTTCCTCATGGCTCCTCATCTCTGTCCCCCCGGCGGCAGGAAGAGAGGAGTTATTTGACTGACTCGCCCTCCTCCCCTCGCTGACAGGCGTGAACCTGGGGAGAAGTTACCGCAGTCGATCCAAATGGGTCTGAGGAGCTGTGCCTCTAAAGGTTTGGCGCTCAAATCTTTGCAGGGAGCTGCCGTTGAGCTCCGGAAAAGGAATCTGCACAAAGAACCTGGCAGCAGGAAGACAGTAAAGCGTAACGCCGAGGGGCCGCGCGCAACGCATTGCGCAGAGTGAACTGCTGAGTAAATAAGGAGAAAGAGATGCGCTCCCAGAAGGAAGAAGGCAATGGGAACACCAGTGTGCTGTCACAGACCCGGCGTGTGAGCGTTTGCGCGCCGTCTCGCCTCCAGAATTCAAAGCGTGCCAAAACGAAGAAAAACACGCCACGGCTGCACGCGCGCTCCTGAAGGTGGCACCACGAAGGGTGCGCTGACTCACGCCTGTCCATCTCAGGTAAACGCGACAGCAAAGAGGAAGTGAATAAGTGCAGAAAAGCCGGGAGCAGATCTAGCGTCGCGGCCGGCCAGAAGATGGCTGCATATTTAACCACCCAGACCGGCTGCGGGGATTAATCTCCGCAATTGTGAATCTGAAATTAAAACCCTGCACTCACAGAAAGTTCCTGCAGAGTTAGTTTGCTCTCTTCTGCGGCCGGCCCCAGGGTGGCGAGCGTCACCGATGAATAATGCGGAGGGCCGTCGTCGGCCATCGAGCGACAGATCTGCTGTCAACTTTTTAAGGTCAAAATGAAAAAGAAGCTTTAGCCGCAGAGTCACTGTAGCCCGATTCCCTCCCAGCAGGGAAGGGTGGTGCTTCAACCCCAACACGGGCAGCGCGTAGCATGGTGGTTCCAGCTGGTGGAGGTCTGCTCGCCGCGCGCTAGTAGATGCCCTGATATATATAAACGGGTAAATCGCCTCGATCAAAGGTCAGAAGAAACAACACAAAGGGCTGAGACTGAGACACAGTTGCATGTGTGAACCCACCTTCCTCTGGTTCCGCCCATCTCAGGTTCAGCTCCTGCCAGCCCACCGTGGGAGCATGATGCTCAGCAGCTCGATGGAGGTGCCCAGCCCGGGGGGCCTGAGCGCAGCGACGGCGGCGGCCCGCAACGTCGTGCGGAGCTCCAGCATCAGCGGCGCCATGTACAGCCTGGAGAAGAGCCCAGGCGGGGGCGCTCCCGACTCCGCGGGCCACGCCGGCAACAAGAAGCGCCGTTCCAGCCTCGGCGCCAAGATGGTGGCCATTGTGGGGCTGTCGCAGTGGAGCAAGAGCTCCTTGCAGCTCAACCAGCCAGGTTGGTGTTGGGGAGAAGCCCCCCCCCCTCCCCCGCTGCCTTCTCACCTCCTCTGCTCGCTTCATTTTACTGACCGACAAGTTAAAATTTCGACGTGATCACGGAATACTTGAATTAACGCCGTGTGGAAAATTAGCAAAACTTTCACGCCCCCGTTGATTTGTTTAAACAAGTTAGAGCAGACGAGGAGCACACCTGTTAAAAATATAGTTGCTTTTTGTGTGTCAGCTTAGTGATTTATTCGTTGCGGGAGCTGCAGGCTTGCAGGACGTCGGCCAGACGGAGCCCTTTTAACACGGGTGATTAATGTCCCCCTGCACTGCGCCTCTGTGCTTTGCGTTCGGAGGCGTCGGTGCGAGCGAGACCCGGTCGCCTCACCTCGTTTTTGCACCCCTGTCCCACGGGGACCTCCGAGCTGTCGGAGCAGCATCGCTCAGGGCCTGATGTGCGCCTTTCGTTCGGTCAGAACTGCAACCGTCTGGTTACACGGTGCTCCTGGAAGCTCTGAGATGGCCAGAGCTGTGTGTGTGTGTGTGTGTGTGTGTTCTGCAGGCTCAGCACCTAGGAATCACAGTGCTGTTTGTCATGGGGGGGGGGGGCACATCTCCCTTAACTGTCTCTGTACTGGAAGTGATGTCTCATCCCTCTGCTTTCGACGTGTCCCGACAGAGCCCTGCAGGAGGTGCTCGTGTGTGGAAAAGTGTCTCTCGTGGTCTCTCCTTCTTCTTCATCCCCACCCTGCCTCCTCCCATCACCCCACCGTCTCTGTGGTTCACCTTGTCTTGAGCTCCGCTTCCTCCAGTGCAGCCCTCAGGAACACGGACCGAACAGCCGAACGTTAGGAGACAGTAACTGCGGTGGGTAAATGGGGCCTAAGCAGGACGACTAAACTGGCTCCTGCTACTCCCACATCTGCTGCTCACTCCCTCCTCCCCCTCCTGATCACCAGGCGTCACAGCGGGGCAAGTGGGAATATTGCCGCTTTACATGAGGACAGCTTTGTCTTGCTGCTCAGTTTCTTGGCCCGAGGGCAGTGGCTGCAGTTGGCCGGTTGTTCTTCTGATCCTTCCTGGGCGTGTCTCCCTGGCTCCGTGCAGCCGATAATGATCTCCCAGAGGTTTGTCTGAATGAGCTCAGAGACCATGGTTCTGCCAAGCTGCTAAGAAGCTTGTTCTGCACTCCCACAAGTGTAGTAGTCATCTCTGTGGTCCAAAACTCGTCCCACTGTAGTTGTTGTTAATCTCCATTAGTCCCTGGGTTTACCACGTTGCCTCCGTGTGCCTCTCTGTACCTGCACAGCCACCCCATCTTTTGAACACTGAATCACTGTGAAGGTGCAGATTTGGGGGGGGGGGCAGGGTTCACTTCAACACAGCTTTACACACGTGCTAAAGGAACGTTGTGTGTCGCTGGCGTTCAGAAGGACAAAGCCATCCTCACGGCCCGTGTTCCGGGGCTGACGACGGCTGCAGGTTTCCTGCCTCTGAGGTCCGGGCTCCTGAACGCTGGACCGGGTTTTGAGGAGCTGTGGGATTCCTCAGTGACTCAACAGGGTCGCTTGGAGCAGTTTCGCGAGAGCGCTTGACAGAGGACCTCAGCAAGGAGACGGCGAGTAAACCCTCCTCAAAACCCTTCTCCCCTGCCGTCGGCCAGCGTCTCAGCGTAAACACAGCTGCAGAAGCTCAAAACGTTCATCCGCCCTGTCATCTCCATCCCTGCTCCGCTTTCCCTCCAGGCAGCCTGACCTTTTCGGAAAGCTTTATGACCGTGGGCGACCAGGGAGCAGGGTGGGTGCGGAGGGACGGACGAACGCTCCCCTCCCGTGTCCAGTCGGACATTACTCTAATGTGCAGTGATAACTAAGCAGTTTGCAGGGGGTCTCCTTGGTCCTCTAGTGTCTCCGAGTTCACGGAATCATGGGAGCCGGCAGCCAGGTTGGTGGCCTTATCCAGAGCTGAGGCCCAGCTTTGTTTTGTCATTGTCATGTGCATTCAGTTCATACGGAGGAGGACTGGTTCTCTGGCGCAGTAAGAGGGTCCCTTTCAAAGACACACTCATCATCCTTCTGCTCAATTATTTGTGGAAACGAAGCTGGAACCAAGTGAACGTCAGGCAGGTCACCGGACTGACTGTCGGCTGCCTGCAGCATAGATCTCACCTGCTGTATCTCAGAAGAGGACAGAGAGAGAAACAGAGAGAGATAGAAATAGAGAGCAAGCAAGAGAGTCCACAGACAGTTACCTCACCTGCTTCTTTGCCAGTGGTGACATCATGACCATATGGAGTCGTGTCCCTGCTGCACTTTACAGTTTCCTGCAACGGAGCCGAGAACCGTCTCTGTGCGGCAGGGTGCCCTGGCAACCCCCCCAAGGACACGCTCCCCAACCTCAGCCCGGCCGACCCCCACCCATCCCCGCAGGTGCGGCCGACACGGCGGTCAGAAACGGCTGTTTTCGGGGGCGTCGCTAACAGAGAGGAGCTAATCGACTCGGCTCGCCTGCTATATTTAGCTGTTCCAAGCTGATGGAGGACGGCGTGAGGCCCGCCAGTCAACACGCCCATGAGAATCACTCTCTCTGTCCATTATCATCATCAGCTATATCCAGACGCCACCCGCACGCTGCTGGAATAAGTCACAGCGCGCGCGCGCGCGTGTGTGTGTGTGTGTGTGTGTGTGTGTGTGTGCGCGCGCACGCGCGTGGGGAAGGGGTGTTTCGGCTCAATTACGGTTACAACAGCTGTGACGAATTACTCTCGTTCGCTCTCATCTCCACAAAGGGTATCAACTAAAGCATTATTCACATCCAGAGTGTGTAATTGAGGCTGCAGGCTCCGCATTAAGTGGAAGCCATAGGGGGTGGTCCAGTTTCGTCGGGCTCCAGGTCTACACGCACGCTTCTGCACGGCTTTGCTCCGGCATCCACCTGGCCTGTATCACAGTCCAGAAGGTCTGTTTGATCAGTCGTTGGGGCACAAACCCCCTGCTGACCCACCTTTGGAAGAAGGTTAGAAAAGGGTACGCTGCCCGCAGGGGGCCTCAACCGGCGGAAAAAACACCCTGTAACCACAGGGCGGCCGAGCTGCGTTTCAGCTGCCCCAACGCTTTTCCTGTCGTTTCTCCAAATTTTCTCCACGTGACCGGCTTGCCGCTCTTTCTTCTGTCCCTTTCTGTCGGCGCTCGTGTTGCCGCAGCGCAAAATGTCAACAAGAGAGCCGTTCTCGCGCCGAGAGGAGAGGCCGCTGTCAAAGAGACTCGAGGATTCATTTCGGGGCTCCTCGTGGCCTCTGTACGAGCGCGTGTGTCCTCCAGTTCCCTTGTACTGAGGAGGACACTCACTGTTTTCACTCAAGCGGGTTTTAAGGAGAAGGTCAAACTTCTTCAGACTCATTTATCCTCATGCAGAGAACAGACTGGGCTTTGAGGACAAATACTAGTTTTCAAGAACGAGCTCCAAACGCGTCCCCAACTGCGCTTCTCATTGCACTGCCAGGCTCATCTGATATCACAGATTGGATGGAGAAACTCTGAAGTTTTCCATCTCTTCGAGAACAGCTGTTAACCACCAGCACGGCTAGTGTTCAGTTAGCCAGGGAGATCATCGCCACCACCGGGTAGCTACCGGTGCCGAGACGGTCCGCAGTTAGGCGGAGACGCTGATCGTTCCCTGTTAGACAAGAACTGTTCCCGTCGCCGTCAGCAGCCAACGTTGCCATCAAGCAAAGCTATCCGCCGATACCGCCGCTGCCCCCAGCTGCCTCCCCACGCTGTTCGAGGTTCTTCTCCCCTTACTCTCATCTTTTTCACGTTCAACCCTACACGTGCACACAATATTAGTCTTATGATACTCTTCAGAAAGTGAGAACACCAGACCTGATCCAGGACCACGACCAGATTACATCATCTTCATCTCATACTTATAAACACACACTGCCGAACAGGTCAGATCTGAAATGGAACCAGGCTGACGGGGGGGATTTGCGTTCGCTGCCTGTGCAAATACCACGAGGAACACGCTTTGGCAGCTCAGCGAAGGGGGGGGGGGTGAACGAGGCAGACGGCGGAAAACAAAACGTTCTGTCGAAACCAAAAAAAAAAAGAGGTCCTGTGTTCCGGGGCCTGCGATCCCGTTCCCAGATCGCGGGTTAGCAGGCGGCGCCGCGGAGTTCGGCTCCATTACCCGGCCACGTCGGGAGCCGCGCTCGTACCTGTAATCTGCTGCATTCTTTCCTTTCGAATAAGCGCTACAGCAACCCGTCCTGCACTCGCTGCAAGGCTGAGTGCTGCAGTAGTGGGTCACAAACCGCTCTCAAGGCCTAAAGAGCGTGGGTTCGAGTTCCAAGGAGGTGCTGTTGCTCCCTTAGAGTTCCTGTCTTAAGTTTTGCCAGTAAGGGCAACTGCGTAAAACGGCTGGTGTGGCAGCGCAGTAGGTGACGGGACGAGAGGTTGAACTTCTCTCCATCCTCCAGCTCCCTCCCTCCCTTCCCTACCACAGTCCAATGACGTGTTTCAGGTGGACCAGTGACTCTGAATTGCCTGTAGAGAGAGAGTGTGTGTGTGTGTGTGTGTGTGTGTGTGTGTCGCTTTTCTCCGGTGTAAAACTGTGTGAGACTGTCAGGAGTTCTGTGTATTTTGGATAAAGGCGCCAGCCATAACTAAACGGCTGAATAAGGGGCAGCGTGAGGTGTTCCGTCAGCATTTTCCGAGGTCGCGGGTGCGATTTCCGGCCCTTTCTCTCCGAGTGCGCCTGCTCTCTCCGCGGACGATGACACGTCTCTGCTGTTAGCGAGGACCGTCCGCCCGGAAAAAAGGTCCCCGGACCCAGCCCGCCCGCGCCCCTCCGCAGCCGGCTGCGACGGAACTTGCCGGAGCTCCACGTACCAAGTCCGACAGGGAAACGCTGTTGAAGCGGCACGAGGGTTTTGTCAAATTTGGAGTTCCTGCGGCTGCTCGCCTCTCAGCTGCCCTTGGGGCTGTCTTCTGTTTAACCAGGCGCGCCGCCTCGCGAGCTAAACGCACCATTTTGTCTGGCAACAGGAGGAACGATAGCGAAAGGAGCAGATGACAAAACGACTCCATAACTTGCTCACACTTGTCTTGGCGCCCGTCTGTTAGAGAAAGTAAAACTACGATTTTATAACCGACTAAAAATGAGCTTTTTGTTTCTTCTGGATTTCCAAGGCAGTGACGACAGTGAACTCTTTTAAATTTTGGACAGATAATCGGGATTATATTTTGTGGCGCCGTTCTGGATCGTTCAGCGACAGTTCAACTTTTGTTTGCATTTCCCGAGTTTACAAATACTTCAGGTGGGAACGGCAGCAGAGAATAACGGCAGACTGTGAAATCCGGGGCGATTTCCAGTCTGCAGCCTTCGTAACCGACGCGGATGATAAAACTCCGTTATTTAAAAATAGATAGGAAAAAATAAACCGAAATTCATATTTAGGTTTATCTACAGCCATAACAGCTATTGGTTCCTGACACGACGTCAGGAATCGTTGCCTTCGCCGGAGCTGTTCGGTTCAACTGCTCCCAGGGTGCCCTGGGGCCCGGTGCACCAGTCCCCTGTCGGACAGGGTTCATTTGTTCCAGGATCTCACCTCAGATTCCCATCATCAGGGGGAACAATTGCCATCATTTATTATGGGGAAAAATAGGATTAAAAACAGGTTCCCAAACAAAAAAAGGTGAAATAAAATTGTATGTTAACCTAAGTAAAGGTCATTTTTATGAATGACAATGACAGTTCCTGCATGTTTACATTCAAATTGTTAGAAGTGGTGCTGCCAGCCACTCTTTCATAGTTTAAGGGTCTTCATCTTATTAAAGCTCTATATGTGATTTGAGCAACCAAGGTAATATTTACAAGTTTGTGCATTTTTTTATTTAAAAGTTTGTACTGAACCTGAGATGTTAGATGCCAGTCAGACCGACCGTGTTCAGCGTTGCGACCTCCATGCGACGGGAAGCGGGAAACTCAGCCGTTTTGTTACTGAGCAGCAGCAGCAGCATCGTAGTGGGGAGTGAACAGAACAGCCTGTTGAAGATGTGGAATTACTGAGGTTTTGGGGCAAAATGCCGTTGTAGAGAATAATGAGCCAGGTATGTTCGAAAAAAAAGCAATATATTTTCATAAGCTGTAGCGGTCTTTCCTTTCTGGGACCAGATTACACGCGGAGAGGGTGTATCGTGGAGAAAAGGGACCCGAGGCCAAAATACCTGCGGAAAGGTGAGAACGGCTGCGATCGCGTGCGGGTAAGCGCTTCAGCGGGGGACGGCGAGTGCGAGCGGGGGGCCGGCGGAGCGAAGGGAAATTGCAGGGATTGTGTCACACTGCCCACCAGGATGCATCGAGAGCGACCGAGGGGGTGGGAAGGTGCAGCAGCCAGGAGGAAAAGGATTCAGGAAGTGGGGCGATTGGAACCGTTTCTATCCGCCAAACCTGTCCCTCCATCGCACCCTGTACGACCGCAACGGAAACACAGCCGGCAGAGAGATGACCTCAGGGACGAGGTGAAGGGTTAAGCGAACGGACAGGTAGTTGTCAGGTGTCCTCGTTCGCACCCGTCCCTTCCTAGAAAAAGGTGTTGCAGCGGCGCATTTATATTCATAGGCAATTTATAGACGCTGTATAATCGCTTACATACATAAAACTCAAGCCTATTTCACACCACCGGAGGTTTATTGATTTTGCGTGTGACGGCAGAGGTTCTCGACACAAGCCTCAGGTGACCTGAGGGACAGGAGGGAACGGATGAGCCGATGAGGCACAGCGCAGACGTGTGAGCGGAACGCGCTTCCCTCACGCCTCCCCAGCTAATGCGGAACTCCGCGTCAGCCCGCCGGTCCCACGCCTTAACCCGAACCATTTCGGTGGAACCTTCCTCCCTGCCTGTAGTCACTAGTGGAAATCTGTAAGGGTGACAAACTGCTTTGGATCAGCGTCTCATAAATGGCTCAAATACAGTGAAGAAAATGACGGGACGGGTGGCGCCGGTGCCCCCCAGCTGTGGCTTATGGGTTCGAACGCAGCTCAGTCTGTGTGGAGTTCAGTCTTGTATTCCTGACTCGGTGCCCTGCGTTTATGGGCGGCTGGGCGGCAAAATCTGCAGGGTCCCCAGAGCAGGAAAACCGCAGTTTGCCAAACACGACCTGTTGGGTACAAGACTTGGTCGCTCGCTGACTCTCTTTGCCTTCATGCAGCGTCGCCCTGACATTTACCGCCCTGTGACAAACACAGCAGCAGTAACGAATCGCACGTCGGATGGAGGTTTACATATTTGCAGAGCGTGCGGAGCGCTGTTGAGGAGGAGCGCGTGGCGGTTAGCTAATGTGTTTAGGTTCGGCAGAGAGACCCTCCTGGGGATCATGTGCCCACTGTTTACGTGACCCCTTCAGTGCCACGTACCTGCGGCCCCTGCGCCCTCTGGGGTGTTTGTGTCTGTCCAGACGCACTTCGCTGTGAGCTATGAAGGAGACGCTCTGTAAGCCGTGCGTGAAAGCTTCTTGTGTAAAGTTTTTGGGAGACGATATGTGAGGCTCCTGTGTAAAATTTATCGTTGCTGATTTTGATCTAATAACAGTAATACTGGTGATGAGACGCTCTTGTCACGTGACACTGCTTACATTTTTGGCCTGTTGAGCGTGTAAAAATCCACATCATTTACATGCTCAGATGGACTTGGCGACAGAGCTCCTTGCGGAATGTGAACCAAGAACCTCCTGGCTATGAGTGGGATACCCCCCTCAGCTGTGACGCATGCCCATGTGACACTGGCTGTTTGGCAGGACAATCAGCAGTCCTAGTCTGACAGGTCATATGACCAGGCCAACTATCCTGTTGCCATGGTGGTGGTGATCAAGACCAGTATACCCCCCGCCCCCCCCCCAGGGGAAGAGAGGACAATGGCATGTTTACACCACCTTTCAGGACAGTGTCCTCCTTAGGGGGCTCTTTTTACAGGCTTACGGCTGTCTGTTTGAAGATGAAAAGGCATTAATCAGAGGGATGTATACCCCCCCCCACACACACACACACACACACACACACACACACACACACACACACACACACACTCACACACACTCAAATTCACCTTCCAAATTCTCAACTGCCTGTCCAACAGCAGGTCCACTCCAGTCCCCCCTTCCCTGCAGAAAGCGAACGCTGCTGTCGTGTCTCTTTCCAAATTTGGAAGGCCCACCGGCGCCTGCTTGGTTACTGTTGCTATGCTTAGCCGAATGTTGCCGTTGCGGACATAGCCAATGAGGAAGCGGCGGACACGGCAAACCCAAACTGTGGGGAAACGGCAGCGTACATCACACCCAGACGTGGGATTGGATTTGCTCTCCACGCAACTCCTAACGTCATTAAACATCCAGAAGACACCGCAGTTCACACAACCGCCGCATAGCAGGGAAAATAAGCTGGTTATATTTATACAGCTCTGTTTATTCTGTGATTAAACACCCTCTTGCTGAGGCGCACATTTGTGAGCTTTTTTATTGCCTACACTTCTGATTACATTTCCGAGCTGTTTTTATTTTTGATAACATTTTATAATTATCGTGTATAAATATAATCCCCTTTAGGCCTGTGGTGCAGCTGTGGTGCGGCGCAGGCTCTGCGACAGCTTTTTGTAGGCAAGTGTGTGTGTGTGTGTGTAAACACAGCTCGAGTTTGACCGACACTGTACGAACTTCAGGGTATAGAGGGGGGCTTCTCCCTCTCTGCCCTGCTCTCCTGCCGAGGCCCTGATGCTGAAAGGTCACAGGGTCAAATCCCAAATAGAGGAAGTGCCACAGCAAACAGGTACAAAACAGCAGGGTAACTTTTACTGTATCAGTTCAAAGTTAGGAGCTGGATAGGTGCAGCAGCCGAAGGTGGCGTTTCGCCCCACAGTCCAAAGACGTGTGTTTCCAGTTACCTGGTCACTGTTAATTGCCAACAACGTGTGAGAGATGCCAGGATAGGCTCTGGTCTGACTGTAACGATATCATCTTTCAGTACAATTTGTAGCATTTATGGAGGATATAGTATATTAATAGTTTTGCTAATGATTTTGTGGGCTGCATCACGACACCCTGCTTCGGATGGTCGTCGTGCAGGATCACCCGAGGGCCGATCGGCGCCCCACTGTGTGCGTAAAGGGCAGTGTGCTGAAAGTGGGGTGAGAAGGATTAAAGGGGGGGGGGGGGGGGGCTGGAGCAGCAGGAAGCGCAGAGGGGAGAGGGGGGATTGAATTTGCAGGCCTCTGCCGGTGAGGAAGTGCTCCTGCTCCCCCAGGGCTCGCAGCTCGCCTCTCCTTCCTGTGTTTGCTTCTCCCTGCTTTCTCNGGGGGGGGTCACCTGAGGGCGAAGGTGCCAGAGCTGCCCTGTCTGCCACAGCACGTCTCCCAGTGACACTTTCTGGGACGACGGAGCGGCATCTTGCCCAAGGCAGACTTTTTCTGCCCCTGGCATCACACAGCCAGCAGGGACACGAAAGTGGAAACAAAGAAAAGCGGCATGAGACACGGTGTGGAGGGTGACGTGGGAGAGAGGGGTGTGGAATACGAGGGGGGGGGGGGGG